>VZUI01037191.1:0-66174 GCA_013401135.1 Cettia cetti | reverse complement strand
CCAAAGCACAACCAAGGGTGGCTGCAGGGAGGAACAAGAAGGATGGGACCTGACAGCCTGCAGCTGGGACTGGACAATCAAACCCCAATGTGCAAATGGACCAAGACTGATCAAAGGGTCTCATGACCAATTGCCCATTTTATGTCAATTTTGTGACCATTTTGGGCCCAGCTTGGGTGTAGCCCTGGCCAGGCCCTGTCCTGCCCAAGGTGTATCCTGGAGGCCTTTCAATAAAAATGTACTTTATTCTCTGGCTCTGTCCAGTCTCTGTTCCAGGTCAGCCTTCCCAAGGCATCATACGGAGCAGGGATACAGCCAGGACAGCGCTGGAGTCACTGCAGAGCAGCACCTGAGAGTGTCTCACATGAGCAGGGCAGGCCAAAGTCTGTATGGAAACTTGGGAAAAACACTGCTGATGCAGCCAGATGAAAGGGAGATAAAGGGAGGTACTGGAAATAAAGGACAAATTAAATGTCACTTACAGAGCTGTGTCACACAAATCCACGCACACAGGTAAAAACCTCCCTAGAAAATCGCTGTATTTGAGCATCACCAAGCAGGCTACAGGCTCTTGTCAATGCCTTCCTTTACCACAGTATGCAGGCCAAACCAAAGTAATCTTGCAGGGAAAAAAAAAAAGCAAAATATGGCTTACATTACATCTAATGAGTACCAAACTTAGAGAAACTGAGAGCAAAGGAAAGAAAGTAGGATTTTAAGTGTAGGCACTGCCTCAGCTGATGGGCTGCAGGATCTCTCTGAATAGTTCTCTTGGTTACAAATTAAGTTAATTTTAAAAAAAGCATTGTTCCTGACCCCATTGCTTGGTATATAATATTGAGGAGTTGGGTGGTAAAAAAAGTAGCAGTATCAGCTTTTCTCAAACTGTTTTTATCCAAATCCAGCAGTTTCTGCTGGTGCCTCTGATGTTGAACTCTTTGCAGTTAATATAGTTCTATGACAGGACACCAAGAAGCATTGATTGTTTCATCAGTGTCCTTTTTTCATGGAAAGAAAACAATTGGATTGCTTTCAGTTGTTGTGGAGCTAAGATTTTTTTCCTTCCTCCTTGTTTTGATGTTATACTGGGTCTGCTTGAAGTCCACTGTTGTCTGTTCTCTGCATTAATGTTGCATGTGCAGCAATGGAAGTAAAAAGGGAGTTATGCAGGGCTAGTTGGAAAACCCATGAGCTAAGTTATGATAAAAAAATCTTGGGTGTTCCTCTCCATTCCTGTTTTTTATTTGTTCAACTGCTTAGCTACAGTTAGACAGGCCTATTCATTTAAAAACAGAATTTCCATAGTGTTTTTCTGAAAAAACAATGACCCCCAAATGGGTCAGCTGTGAATACTAAGGAACAGGATAAAATAATGAAAGTCTGAGAACAGGTTATCCTTTCATGTAAAACTCGTCACATTCTTAATTAATTTCAGGATATTCAAAGATTAGATGCTATACCTCGACTAAGAAAGCAGACCTGTACTACTCAGGAGATTAAAATTAATTTAATCTCCACAACATTTTTATATAAACAAGAATATTGTGTCAGAGCTTCTTGAAAATGTCCTGTTGATAGTGTACATATTGAGATTTCTAATTTGAAAATGGAAGATGTCATTAATGACAGAGTAAAGAGTGCCTGGGAATTGGAGACCCCTTGATAGCCAACACCAGAAGAGTGACGTGGTCTGAAATTCCTGATACAGTCCTTAAATTTGGTAATTCGTTAAGCACTGTATTGTGATAAACTATCTATGAATAAATCAAACTCACTGAGCACCAACAGCAGTGATTTCACTTCATTAAAAAGAGCTCATTAACATGTTGGCTTCTGATCTTTTGACAGCAAAGCTGTTGATGTGAAGGGTGAGGGGGTTGTTTTTTATTTGGTTTATTATGTTTCTCTTTTATCAAACAGGTAATCAGAATCAGGGATTCTGGATGTTTCTTAAAGAGTCTTTCACTTTGAAATTTGAGCCATGAATTTTTCTAACTTGTCTGTGGTATGAAAGGTCACGTGTCCAAATTGGAATATCTGATTCATCAGGTGTTAGAAACAGGAGTGGCAGAGGACAGACTTGAAGTTTGTTCTTTGAACTAAAATCTATAAAAATGCAACTGGCGTCCTTAGATGCCAAATTTGCCTCCAATGATGAAAGATGCAACAGTGAATCCACACTTAAAAGTCACCCAGCATAAAGTCTTAGTGGCTGAATAATAGAAATTTTCTGTCCATAATACTGTGAGATGTGCAGATGGTTGAAAAATGATATGTGATCTCATGCAGTGCCTGCTGAGTTAACAAGAGAATTTCATTCAAGAAAAATAGTACATTTTAGTTCTACCATATGTGTGATTATGTTTTCCTCATACCCATGGAGAATCCCTGATGTTAGAAAGCAAACTATGATAGCCCATTAACATGTCCTCTTTTAAATAATTTATTTAAACACGAGAAGCTTACATTTTTGTAAAAATAACTTGCACAACAAAGACAATGGCTGCAGCTGAATATTCTTGGTTGGGGTTTTTTCCATGGAATTGTGAGCAGAAAAATAAAAAATGTACTGCTTATTTCTCACCTACAAACAGCCTTTGGGTCCATCCACTGCTCCTGATAAAACAGAATGCTGTCAGAATAAGAAACAGGGGACAGAAACTGTCATTTCTTTTCTTCTTCACAAATTCCTCACCAGAAAAGCCACAGCACCCACATTTGGTTGAGGTTCCTGCTTATCAGAACCAGATTTCAATTTTTATGTTGAGAGTAGCTCATATCCTATTTTACTCTCATCTTCCACAACTTGGATTTAATCATGTAAAATGTTATGATAGTTGTACAAACAATTTTATTTGTATCTAGTGCATTAACAGATATGGTACCCCTTAAAATTATAGAAGTCAGATTTGATTCTATATAAATTATGGGCTTTGATTACAGGGCAAAAATTTCCAGTAATTTTAAGTATTTTAAGTATTTAGAAATAAGGGGGCTTATAATCAATAATTAAAGAGAAATCCTTGGAAACGTACTAGAATAGTGTTTTCATAATTTCCTCTTATTCATCCAGGCAGGCTCTTGACACACTGAAGGGAGTGCAGTTGCAGTCCCTGAGGTTGGGGAGGATTTCTCTCTGTCCTCAGCAGCATCAGGAATTATCCAGGAATTATCCATATTTCAAGTTGCATTCCCAACTTCAACTTGGCATCACCAAGAATAAATGGACAACACTCAGGAAATGTCTGTGGTTGTTTTCCTCTTCAGGTCAGCCTTTCAGATGTGCACAAGCTACTTAGCTGTCACTCAGTATTTTTTCCATCTGGCAAATTTATCAGCCCAGTATTTTTTGACATAACAATTTAAAGGATACCATTCTCTCATTTGGTTAACCGTGGTCATTGCAGCATCCATGTGTCTCTTCCTGGTGCTTTCAGATTTTTATGAGCTCATTAGGATGTTTGTTTCTGTCACAGATCCACAGGGACAATTTGATATTGGTACTGTTGTATGTTCTACGTGTTTTTTATTTTTCTTTTAATCTTTAGGCACATACAGACACCTGCTTTCAAAGAAATTGGATCCTTTAGTCACAAGGTATAAGTAGCCCTAGTCCATCCAAGGGAACTGTGAAGGGAGTCTGCATTTAATTAAAATGTCTGGTAAAAAACCTTTAATATTCTGAAAAGAGAGTGATGTGATGAGAGAAAGTGGCTTTACTGTTTCTAGAAGCCTTTCTGTTTGTTAGTCTCACTGAACAACTGAGTTTTTTAAGGTATTCCTCAGAAGGTTTCCTTTCTGGGGGTAGGGTTTGGAAACTTGTTCCGGATGTGTTACTTGTCATCTTCTGTACTTTACATTTTGGAAAAACAAAAGGCTGTATTTTCACAGAACAGCCTTGTCAGAAAGATCAGAAGACCTGGTATTTTTGAGATCACTCAAAAGTTACTCTTTTGACAGTGCTTTGACTGAATTTCTCATTTTCTGTGACCTGTGTGTGTGCACAAGTTGTAGCAATCTTTCTCTTTCAGCTATGTGCTCTGCACCTGAGGAAAAAAAATCTCCCATTTGCACCGTTCAAAGTGGTGGGAGTTTGGAAGAAGAGTTGAAATCTGGAAGTTGAGAACGTCCAGGAACTTTGGGATAGATTGGCTGCAGCTGAATTGTTGAATTGTTGAACTGTTTCAGCCACAATGGGAGAATGTTTGTCGCCTCACGTATGCCAAGATCAAGCTCTGGACTGTGAGGGATGCAGCCTCCTGCTGCTATTGCCACTTAACAGAATATTGCTGTCTGCTGGAAAAAAAGCATCTCAGGCTCACTAAGGGCAAGAATCAATCTCTTTTGCTGACAAAATATGCTTAGGCAAGCTTTTCTAAATAATAATATTTTATGCTGTTCTGGGCAGGGGGGGGGGGAGTTGCAGAAAGAAGTTGCTCAGAGTGATTTTTTTTCCTGTTTCACACACTTCTAAGCAGAGAAATGTTTAGAGTTGCTTTCCTTCAACTTAGAAAAACAAACTCCTCTGCTACAAGAGCTGCCAAGTTGCTACACCTTAGAAGTCTCTTCAGATGTCAGTGAAGCACCAGCAGTGTACAAAGATGTCTTTGTGTGCTGCTTTGTAGTCTGTGTTGAATGCAGATGCCTTTTAATGAAGTCAATCTTTACAACATCTCCTTTTTGACTTTTTTTTTTTTTGTATAGTTTGACTTAACATTGGTACATGTCAGCCCCACGAGGCTGTGAAGAGGGGAGGCAACCTGACAGAGCTAAATGCAGGAAACTTTTAGTTGAAGATTCGTTGATATATCTGCATCCAGTTATCAGCACCTTCTGGTTTTGAGAATTACATGTCAGTCTTCCAGTTTTTCCTACTTTTTTTTTTTTTTTTTTTTTTTTTTTTTTTTTTTTTTTTTTTTCCTTTTTGAGGTGACAAGGCAGTGGCAAACACAGGATATAGACCCCACTTTCTCATCCTGTGGCTTCAGCAGTCTTTGGATGAAGCTGTAACACAACCCAGGCATTGTGAAAGAGGAGATCCTATAAGGAGGGAGAAAATAGCTCTGCATCCCAAAATATCATTTCCATATAAATATAAATGAGATGGCTGGAAAAGAACAAAAAAAATACTTCTTCTGAAAATAATTTTTTTTATCTCTCCCTGCATAATGGAAAAGTGTGGTGTTTAAAACTATCCTGGAATGTGGAAGTTAGCTCAACATATGAAATGCATCAGATAATACTGTAAAAAATGAGAATATATTCATGACATAACAGTAATTTACATCTCCATCACAGTTCTCTCTAGATTCTCAAATTCCCAATGCCTGTAAAATACTTTAGGTTGTCCATGTCAGTGAGCTGGAAATTATAGTGATGTACTTGTGAATAAAGCAAGACATGAAGATGTAACACAATTACTGCAAATTGCAAGGCAAAGAAAAGAACAGAAGTTTTATCTGCTGATTCCAGATCTTATGCTCCAGGAGAAAGGCTGTTTTTATAAGCAACTGACAAGGTACAAGGCGCTTATGTTTGGGCACAATATAATCCACATTTCTGTCTGTTCTCAGGCTGCTTGTTGGTTGAATATGACAATAGATATCTAATTGTATATGGAGAAGGATCCTAAGCAATTGGCACAAACCATGGCTCTGAAGAGTTTTCTCAGCCTCTGCAGCACAGGTTTCTTACAAGAATAACTAGAGTGATAGCAGCAAACAAACCACTGTTTGACCATGATTATTCCCGACATATGGAAATAATTATTTTCATGGCTATCACAAATCACCTCTTCGTACTGGAGATCTTCACATGGAAATTTCCTTTATTTGACTCAAGAGGGACAGTGTTTCAAACAGAGTGTAAGGAACATTATAGTGACTTTTTCCAGTAACTTATTCTGATTTGGGTGGAATCACCAGTTCCCACTGTGAAACTTTGTCCCCAGACTTCCAGAAAAAGGACAGAAATTCTCTGCACAGGAGACAGAAATGACACAGTGCAGCAAAAGGTCACTGAGCACAATGTGTTCAGACCTCTGAACTTGAAGTTTTAAAGGTTCCTGTGAAGAAACACAGGGGACAAAACACGGTTTTCTATTCTGTAGTTGCTATAAACAGGCCAAAAGGGAATTCTTAAACATTTTTTTTAGTTTTGAAAGCATGAACTAAAGGGATTTGACATTTTCAGATATTTTGCTGCTTTTTCTTGATGGCAGGCACAAAAAATTATCTTGAGAAATGGGCAAGAGTTGACCCAAATGGCGCAGAATTGTTGCTTCCTTGCCAATAAAGGTTGTGAGGGGATTTCTTTGTTTGTGGTTGTTTGATCAATGCTGAAGTCGGGCTCTTGGACAAGATGATCATTGTAGATCTTTTCCAACTGAAATAATCTATTCTGAAGTTAAAATTTCTTTCACACTTCTTTAAACAGTGTTTTTTCTCCCTCTTTTGACGCAGCTCACCGAATTCAGTGTTTTTTTGCCTGTTTAATTGAGGTGGTCACAGAGTTCCAAACATTCTTATTCCCTGATTTTTCCCAAAATACTTTACCAGGTTTTGACATCTCTCACCACATTTGGGTTGCAAGTCTCCAGGTTATGTCAAGAACTTAAGTTCTGACCAGACCAGCTAGAACAGACAATCCTGTAAAATTTCAGCTTTGGTGTTTGGGAGGGATGGGGATTACTGCTTTTACCCCTGAATTTGGAGAAATTTATAACTGGAAATGCTTTAGGTCCATATCAGAAGTCAGTGAAATAAATACTGACTGGATCATAACGTGATTTCTCAATAGAAGTCATATCAGAATATTTAACGCTCTAATTTCTTTTATATCACATTTTGAATCTGTCTTGAATAATTCCAGAAAGAGATTTGACCTGAGATCTGGGCTGAAATGCTGTTGCTTTTGTGTTTATAAATCCAATATTTTAAAAGCCTCATCTCTCAAGTACAGCTAAACAAGGCAATTTTTTTTAAGGGCATTTTAAGAAAATGTTGATCCTCTATAGTCACTCTTTAAAATTGTGTAGGAACAGCACTCTGAGGTTCCATATTCATTGTGCCATATTGATTTCCAGAGCCATTTCAGCTCACAAAATATTCCTTTTTCACTGCAGGCTCCCACGTTTATGCTGTTACTTTTCATTTTATACATAATAGGTCTATTTATGATCCCATACATACTTTTGCCATTGAACAGTCTGGAGGCTGTGCCCTTGAAACCACTGGTGAGGATCCATTCTGAGAAAGGTTTGCATGATGTCAATAGGGATTTATTTTACTACAGCACAGAGCACAAGTTCTCTACCCCAGCTGGAGCTCTGTATTTAATGCTGACCACTCACAATCATGAGTTTCAGTTCTTTCCTTCCCTTCAGGCAGTGGCTTTCTCTTTTCATGATTTTGTGCCTGATTGTGGATTTAGTTCTGTGGCTGGGAGAAGTTCACTACCCCACCAGGAGTCCTGTCCATCAGCTTTCTTATGGAAAACCCACTAGAAAGATTTCAGAGACATGTATTTCAAGTTATGCTTCAGAAGAAGAAGAAAAAAAAATGGGGACAGTGATGGTAATTATAAAAATGAGCAATGACTGATGAAGAAAAAGTTTATCTGATTACCACAGCAAAGGAATCAGTTTGCTAATGAGTAGTGTATCATTAATAGAAGTTTTCCATTCACGTCATTTGTAACATAAAAAATAAGAATTTATTCAGAACAAACATTTTCTTTTATCTTGCTAATCAAAAGACCTCTTGCCAAAGTAAAAATGACACTTGACATCTCAAAGCAAACACAAAGATGGAGTGGAATAAAAGCATTGTGTATTCAATTTGAATAAAAGAATTCCAAATGCTCAATTTAAAAAAAAATATGTATATATTGAAGCTAATTATTCTTGGGCATGACATTCCCTTTTACAGATTATTGCAATGAAGTTACCATACCATATGTTAGAAAAGTCCTTTTTGCTTGACATCAGCAGTGCCAATTTATGGGATGTGAGAAGTGTTTTCAGGGATGGCCTCATCATCCTGAACCCATTATAACATAATGGGACTTGTGTACTTTGGTAATTTAGTACCAGACTTTCAAAGTCACAGAATCTCCCAAAGACAGTGATAGATGCTGAGAGGGATTTGGAAGAGCACCCAGCTTGCTGCAGGCACAGACAGAAAGAGGTTTTTGCTTGAGTTCCATTTGCCAGGTGACAGTTACACCATCACGAAAAAATTGTTGGCCAGATTGACCCATCTGCCTTCTGGTCTTTGTTAGCTGCCAGAGTAACAGGGGGAACTGGGCCAGGAACTGTAACAGATTAGTTCCTTGCACTCTGTCTTCTTGGCAGGCAGATGTTCTATTAATTAATTTTTCCTGTAGTAATTCATCACCGAATATTTAAGTCTTGTGACTTGTGACTTGGAAAAGGAATACTCATTTTCCTAGTTCATGAGGCAGAAACAGAACAGGACCAGATGGCCCAATGTGGCAACGCTAGATATCAATGAAGAGCTAAATCTAGATTGCTTCAATCTACTACAGATTGTTTAAAAACACTCTGTGTGTGTGTAGCTTCTTCTGGTTCTCAGAGTTTTATTGTTAGACCACAATAGGAATTATTGATCACAGCAGAATCAATTTGTATAAACAATTACAGCATCTACCTTTTGCTTAGAGTTGGTTTTCAGTCCCAAATTCACAGGTAGTTTCTTCTAAAACAAAATTGATGAACAAATTTATGATAAATAATGGATGAAATGATTGATGATGGAAATGCTGCTGTTTCTGTGGAGCAGTTCACTTTGAATAGAGGACAAAACAGAACAAGTGAACCACAAAATCCACTCCTACAGGTTTGAAACTGCTTGACTCTCTTAATTCACAAAGATCTTTGGAAGTTCCACTGTGTAGTATCATTAACTTTGTTAAATTTTTCCTCTTCTCCTTCAACAGGTGTCAGTGGCTCAGCTGTACTATCTGGGACAGTATTCTTGACAGGAAAGATTTTTGACATTCCGTCTTTGGAATTTAACAGAGCACCGCATTGCAGGTGATTTCATAGCTATTAAAATACCAATAAAACTCTTGTTTTCATTGTGTTATTTCTGTATTAGCCACAGCATAATTTTTTGATATCCAAGGTGGCTTTTCCTTCCTACACTAAAAAAATTAGATCTGACCTCTAACAAACCAGTAACAAAAAAAAAAAAAAAAAATAACCTGCCCATAAAAAGGATCTTACTTTTTACTCTTGATAAAAATTTGTAAATTGAACTTGATATTATTTCTTTTTTTTTATTCTTTTTCTCATGCTTAGCCTGGACATCCCAAGAACCACCTTGGCTGCTGAAATATTTCCAGTATTTTTGCCCCTTTTCTCTGTATCCCTTTACCCTCAATGGAAGTTTTTTTAAGAAATGGAAGCCACCAAAGCCCACACAGGATTTATCATCTGCTTTCAGAGTTGGAATAAAACTAAAAACTTTATAAAGTACCATCATCTTAATTATGTTTAGCTTTTACTGAGTTTGTAGATTCTTTTTAAAAGAGCTTATTCTCCAGCTGTGTTTTACTCTTCCAACCTGATATTAAATCTTTGCTGTTCCAATCTGCCTCTAACATTCAAATTCCTTCATCATTTTCTACAGTTTGAAAATTTTAAATTGATTCTTGCTGACACTGAGATGTAAATCTAATTGCTTATCTGGGAGAAAAACAAATGCTGAAAATGGTGTCATATGATGGATTTAATTTGTGGAAGTTAATTCTCATACATTGCTGCTGATTTTTACATAACCAAATGTTGCTCTTACCTGTCTACAGAGCACAGGAACAGTTAATAGTTACAAACCATAATGCATTTTTCCATGGGTTTTTTATGCCTTTTTTTCTCTTTATCCAGATTTATTATAATATTTTTAAACACAACAGAAGGCACCCAAGAGTGATGATATTTCTTTACTGTATTCTGACTTATTCAAACTATGTACATCTCTAAACACAGCACCCCAGCCTTGCAATCCTGACTATAAGACCAAACTGATGGAAGTGGTGAGCCCTTGGGCTGGCCTGCCTCGTTATTTTCTGATTTGCATGCTAAGTATTTGGGAAATTCTTCCCGAATTTTGGGGTTCAGTTATGAGATGTTTAAGTGAGGTTATTCCTACAGCTCCATGGGAACCAAAGCTTCTGCTCTGCCTCCTGAAGCTTGGATGGCTTGGATAAGGTGGATGCTCTGTGCTGCTCCTCTGTGAGTGGAACCATGAAGCTTTTTCTCTGAGAGATGTTTCAAGATGTAGCAAAGGACATTATCAAGTATGTCTCATTCTGTCACCTGGGAGAATCCTGCTGGATTTTCAAAGTTTCAGTTATTTGACTGATTTATTCTGCTCCTCCCAAATGCAGAGCAGTTGTGCTGCCACAGAGGACTGTCTTTGTTGGAAACACAGCATCCACTTTAAGGTGGCAAGGGGGCAAGAGGCTCTTCTCACAGGAGTGGTTAATTATTCTGAAAGGAAAGTTTCCATTTGAATTTTAGATACCTGCAATGTTCAGGGGTTGCCAGAAATGAAAATTGGTCTGAATAGAAGAGAACATAGAACTTATTCAACTAAGGAGAAATACAATGTGTGCATAAACACAGCACAGATGTTTAAATGTGATCATATATCTGTGTATTTGTGCTTTCCTTTCTTTTTCTTTTTTTCTTTTCTTTTCTTTTTTTTTTTTTTTGCTTTATTAATTTGCTCTTTTAAGAAGGCTTGTTCAGCAGAAATCTCTAGTGGGGGGAGAGTTTGCTCTGTGGGAGTGAGGGAACAGGCTCAAGGGAGAGAGAGGCTCAGAGACTCCAGGTCTGAGCAAGCAAAGAGAGCTGGGAGGCTGCTCCAACCCTGCTGAGCCTGGGAGTGCTGCAGGAGCTGGGCAAAGGCACTCAGGCCACAGAAAAACCAGGAGAATTTCCAGGGCACTGTGCAGAGTTTAGTGCAGCTTACAAAGGCACTGATCTGACTGCAGTCCAGCCTGAAAACAAGGATCACCTGCAGGGACACAAGGATAAATGAGAAATTCATAGGTCTCCTTTCTCCTTGTTTTGCTTGCCTCTTTGAACTTTCTGTTTTCCAAACAATTCTCTTTCAAGTTAATTTTTTTATAAAAGCTTTGTGTTACTCTGATCAGAAGTGGCTTATTCTTCAATGCAGCCAAATTATAACTAGATCCACCTCAAATGGGTAAGAATACCAGTATTAGGATTTAGATCAGAAAATCAGAAAATTTCTCCTTTTGTACATTGTTATATATGCACAGACTCGGGATCTACTTTTTTAAACAGCTGGAATGGAAAAAAAAAATTACAGGCTGCACAGGAAAACTGTTGAAACTGCTCTCTAAGTCCATCACTTCCTGTATTAAAGTCTTTTTGTAATTGAGACTGAAACTGTGTTTCTCAAAGGCCAAATTTCATTTAAAGTGAAGACTCTAAATAGCTCCAGGGAGAAAGAAAACTGTGTGATTTAGAAAGACCGCAGAACAACTCCACAAAAGTAAATTTGACATTGTCTTAGTTGCACAAAACTATGTTATTTTAAGAAAAGGAGAGAGACTGATGTCATGCACTCCATTATATTTTCACAATAAGATAATACACACGATTGAAAATATTGCAAGGGAAGGAGAATAATTTTGTAGAAGTGATTTCAGGAACTCCCTTGGATTCACAAGTTAGGATTTTGCTGTAATAAGTGATAATGCAAAATACATTATTCTGTGGCAGCAATACTCCCAGAGCACTTCCACAAAAATGTTAATAGGATTTTTGAACTATTTCATGTCCAAAAACAATGGCTGAAGTCTGAGATTTACTCAGTGGACTTATAAAAATGTGTGTAAAATACCCCCTAAACCTTTCTAGCGCCATATCCCCAAGCACCACATACTTGTTTATATAGTAATTTCCATTAATTCACTTTAAATTACATTGTCTTTAGGGAAAAAAAAATACATACTATGTGGAGATGCTTAACACTTTAGGCAAGTGATGTCATTCCTCAGGTAGTGACCTTATCCAGCTGCTCATACTGGATATATTTATATTTACACACTCTTTTTTGTCTACAGAGGAGGTTTTAAAATGTGTGGACTATTTTGAATGCAAGAAAGTCAAAATTTACTTTTTTATTAAAATATATTTGTCTGATTTAAATGTAATCCATCAAATTGTTCTATTTTGTCAGCTGCTCAACCACTTAATCTTCTTCTAAGGCACTGAAATATTAAAATTTATTTCAACAGGAACTCTGCTTAAAGTGCAGTATGCTTAAACTTGCTCCTGATAAAAGACCAGTCCCTAGGTTCTAATCAGTACCAATAAAAAGACAGTGATATGATTTAATTGACTGAAACACATTTAAAAAGCACTGCTCACTGATATAATCTGAGTAGTTTGTGCCATTTCTTCATTTCCTTTGTAAAAGTTGTTTTTATGAATTTATTGTTAATCATAAATGAGTTTAAGTGGTTATTCCTGATGGCTCACCAGACTTTTCAGGATGTTTCAGTGAGCCCATTTCACAGACTGGCATAAGGAAATCTTATATTTCACTTTTCCTAAGCATTAAACTTCTTCTGTGTTTCTTCTGAAATTCAGGATAATCACTTGTTTTTAAAAAGTGAGGGTTTGAGATTTTTGTCTCTGCTAGAAAATAATTGCAGAAGTAACCCACCTGTTGATGTATTGCTACATAATATTCCTCTTATATTGATTAGCTCTTAATACTCTTGTCATCGGTGTGATAATTGAGTCAAGGTATTGAACATTTTTGCCTAACTGCTTTCCCACCTTCACCTTTCCCATTTTATCTCTCTTAATGCTGCCAACCTCTGGTTTTAATTTTTCCTACTATTTCTACAAAATCTTCCCAAGTTATCATTTTTCCGAAGCTTTTCTGGGATCAAACTTATTGATAAATGCTCTAAGAGTGGAGTCACTCCAAAAAAATTTTGCATATAACTGCCAAAGAAATGCAACGCTGGAACAAATCCAATGTTTAGTTTCAATGCACTGAAAACATAGCAAGAAATAAAAACAGATTTGCAGCAGTTTTGTGTTGGATAACTTGGGGTGTGTTTGTAATTTGCACACCTCCCACCACGAGCAGCACACGGAGGGTCAGCAGAGCTGCTCAACCCGGGCTCTGAATCGTGGCGCAGCCGTCAAGCTGAACACTCACCTAATTAAATTAATTACTTAATTTGACAAATTATTTATATGATCAAGTTGTGGTAACATTAACTGTTGATATACTCTAAATACAGAATGTGTCAGAGCCCTAAGGAGGTTGCAGAGCCTTGGTGGTCCAGAGTATCCTCCCCACCCAAAGTCCTGAGCCCAGCTCAGCCCCACCTGAGCTGGGGACCAGATCCAGCTGTGGGCCCTGATGACATCATTCAGGACTTTTGTATTCTTTTTAAAAGTTTTTTTTAATCTCGTGGTACCTGTTTATGCAAGGATTTTTTAATTTTACTTTTTTTGACTGTTATATTTTGTTTGGCTTAGAGCAAAATCTGACAAAGACAAAAAATATTTCTGTCTTATGGCTCTAATGCTAAATATCATAAGGAACAGGATTAACCACGCAGGTAGCTGATTAAAGAGGCACAGTTTCTTTGGACACTAAGGCACACACAGTGTGCCTTATTTTTTTTCAGAATATCTGCTTTAAGGCCTTCCTGTGATACAAGATTTAGGAACCATCCATGGAAATAATTTGAGCTCTATGGAACTTATTCACCGTTCTGTAAGCACAGCTGGCAGCCAGTCTGTGCACTTGGTCACCACTGCCATGGCATTTGGGGCAGGTAAAAATGCAATTGCTGCAAAGGGAACCCTTGTAAATATGTTTTGTCCAGCATAGTTTATATTCCAGCAGGATAACAAAGCTGAAAATGTTTCTAATTTTAGGTCATATTATAATAACTGCTCCTTCCACTAACCTTTGGAATTTAAGACACTGCAAACATTAAAGAAGCTGTTGAGACAAGAAAAATGGTTGGATAAGAATGTTAATAAAATAATATGAATTCTTTTCACGAAGGGGTGGTAAGATCATTAAAACCTGATTTTATGTGGCCAATATTGCTGCTGGAATGAAAACAAAATTGACCAAGCTACAGAACACAATCTTGTGGCAAGAAATATTAAAATGGGACAGAAAAGGAAATGCTCTTCATTAAAGTTCTCTTCAAAACATTGTCTGTTATTAAGAAATCTTGATCATGGACATAAGATTGTCATTCCAAATTTACAAAAATAAGTTGCTTTTCACCAAATATTCTCTTCATAAAAAGGTAGGCAATTTTTTTTAAAAAACAGCAAAAATATCATAGGGGGTTTTTTTTAAATTTCAGAAGTATTCAAAACACACCTTCCTTCTATCAAGGTATGGTCAAATTATACCTTCATTAGTTCATATCTTCATTTCTTCATTGATTCAGTTGGGTTTTTTTCAGTCTCTCTAGGGGACATGTGTAGATGCTATTTCACTCATATGTTTCTAGTCCATATTTAAAACATTCATTATTTCTGCCCTAGTCAGATCATGTAGCATTGATATAACTTGAATTGGATTAGGAAAAGTACATCAAGTTATCTTGTCAAAGATCATTCTAACAAAGGAAAAAAAAAGGGGGCTGGGAAATTCATCCTAGTAATACAAGTGGTTGTATTTTATGTTTTAGCAATAGAATATGTAACTTCCAGTTAGCAAACACTGGATTTCAGCAGTTTATTTTCATTAATGTTATTGTTATATCATCCAGTTACAAACTCTAGTTATAGGCTCTTGTTCTGAGCCTCTGTCATTTTTAATTTATGCTGATTGATTTGTTTAATGCCAATAAAAAATAGTGCACCTTTGAGTTAGTTATAATTAAGATGCAATGCATTCTTAATGTGTACCCTTAACTACAACTGGTTCCAAAATCAATATGATCTCTTAAATAAAGAATACAGGCTATTTATTATTCACTGCAGAAATTCATATTACTGAAAAGTGCCTGTGATCAGCTAAGAGAAACTTCGAAAAAGACTAGGTTTGCAGATATAACTTTATCCAAAATCTTTGTTTTGTAGATGATTGTCCTGAGAATCTGTTCTTTTGCCATTGCAAAAGTTTATTTTCACTTTCATCTCCCAATGACCCAAATAGAGCAGTAACAGCAATGGAATATCATCACCGTGGACCAGCTGTTGAATAGGAAATAATTCCTTTTTTTGAAGAAAATGATCTTACCTATTATTATCATTGCTGATTGTCCTTCAAATAGGTCTGGTTTTGCTGATAGGCAACTCCTCTGAGACTGCAAAGACAAAAATGGACCTAACTGTGAGTAATTTTCTGCATTTCATCCTTAGTCACTTGCAGAAATATCCCTGGAATATTAACAGGAAATCTTTACACCATTGTCTTTACTGAGTGAATTTATGATCTTTTTATGGTGTTCTTTAAAGATCATATTTAAAATCTCAAATAATAACTTTACAAGTCTTTGTTTTCACTAAAATATGAGGGTCAAAAAACATTTACTAAGAAAAAAGAACCTTAGAACGTTGAAGACTATTCATTTAAATTTCATAAATGTGATTTTTTAGCCTATTTTCATTAGAAATAAAGCATTTTATTTCCATTGATACATAACAATTAATAAGGAGTATTACTAAATGTGAAGTAAGAATTCTTTAACAGAAGGGTTAATGTTTGCTTGGAGAAGAATGTTTGCTTAAAATTGAACCTGAATACTTGGTTCACTTACTCAGAGGTGAAATGTGAAACCAGAGTGGAAAAGGCAGTCTGTACTCCAAAAGAACAGTAACCCATCACAGCTCACAACATGACAGGTGGATTTAGAAGTTTTTAACACAGAAAAGGGAGGAAATACTTCAATCTTCTCACGTCCATGGTCTTTAGTTCCCTCCAATAATTTATACTACTTACTTATACAACAGTACAGATTAATCATTGTTTCCATCACAAAAAAAAAAAAATAAATTACTTTTCCTTCCTGATGAAGTAAAATACCATGGTCATTCAGAGTTGTTAACAATTACTCAAAATATAATCTGTGAATTTTATCAAGTATATATCTCTGGACTGCAAAAGACAAAGAAGAGCTTGTTCCTCTTAAAATCTGTGTGCATCAGCAATGAAGTTCAAAAATTTGTATTCCCCAACCACTCAGCAAAAATTGTGCCATTGTAGAAAATTTTTTGAACCATGATCATAAGAGTAAATATTGGAAAATTATGATTTTGCTTTTTGGATTCTTGCAGTCTCTCCTGTGATCTCACCCCTTTGTCAAAATGTAGATAATGAAATGTGAGCTTTTAATAAGAATTCCATCCTCTGTATAAAGATTGCACCATCTTGCATTAAAAAGTTAAACTGACCATCTCACCTATTTAGTTTAGTTTTTTATCTTTATGTACAGAGATGTATTTGGGTTTGCTGTTTAACTGGATTTTAATACATACATAATAAAAGGTATTGATTAAAATGAGAGAGAAAATTGCTTTGCAGATAAGGGATTCCTGATTTCCTTCTCCCAAGAGATAAACACCCATCTGTTACTACATGAAAAAAAGAAGGCAATTACAGAGTTAATGCTCTGAAAAACTTGTTAGTTTGTTGTACCATTAAAGGTGGTTGTAAAAAAGTATAAAAAAAGTATTGCCTGCAAATGATAATGTGGTTCTGATGATAAGCAATGATAAATGATAAGCACTTGGTGTAATTTACATTTTAAGTATACAGAGTAGCAAAACACATCCCTCAGAGTCATGCACATAACAGATCTTTTCACATGTGGTGAATATGCTTCCTACTACAACCATGCAATTAAAATATCTCTTGAGGTTGTTAAGGAAAAGTGTTCCAGGGCATTTCCTGTAGCAGACAGATTCTGAGGTTGCTTTCAGCTGCTGATCTTATATTGCTGAATCAGGATTTCACACCATTTCAGTGTTGTTTCCCGATTTTGATGGGCTTTTTTCATGGATTTCAGTTAGCCCTGGAGCTATGGTGTTGTCTGGTTGTGCTGCTGCAGAAAAGAGTGAAGCTGCTCACTGGAGTATTTGATGTTTGTTCTGTTCTGCTGCTCAGAGCCATTCTGGTGTTACAACTTCTCCTCCAGGTGTGGTTTTCCCACCTGAGTAGGAGAAGATCTTCCTCCGGGAGTTGAAGAGAATTAAAATGCCGTATATCAAGTTAAGTCTGTCCTGGAAGCTTTTTCTGTCTTGCATTACAGACCTGTTGAGTTCACTTGAGTCAAAATTAGTAGCAAAGACCAGCTTATGACAATTACAGTATGTCAGGAACACTATTCCAGGTAAAATTAAAATGACTAAATGCTTTCTGGCTGTAGGATATTACTCCATAAACAATTCTTCATCCACCCTTTCAGACATAATACTGGAGGAGCCATGACTGATTCACCTAGTTAGTGGGACCAAAGAAATTTGAGTTTGCTGGTAAAGATGCACCCAAATGCTCTTTGCAATGAGCATTTCTCCACAAGGATACAGGGACTGTGGTAGTCAAGAAAGAGTCAAAGTGGCTACAGCAAGGAGCAAAAGTGATTTTTTCTGCATCCAGTAGAGCTGCTGATAGGCTTCAGAATGAAATGAACGTTTGAATGTTCACCCAAGAAGGAATCATTCCTGTGTGTAGCTGCAGGACCCTGCCATGATATGAATTTGTGTGGTCACTTGTGTGGCCATTTCCAGGGTGACTGCCATCCTTTCTGAAGTTGTGTTGCTAGTGGTGGTGAGAGACAGAAAACCTCTTCAGACAGGAATTGTGCATCATATGGTAAAGACTAGGTATTAATTTTTATTTTTAGCTCCCTTTTAGCCAGTTATGTAAATGATGAAGAGCTTAACTCTTCTGAATTATCACCTTTCATTATGCAGAACAGTTGCATTTTGCCCTCATTTTAAATTAAGTTCCTAATGTGTTTATGACATTGATAATGGGTTACTTCACTAAATGCATCATTATGAATCTGTGTAACATTTTTCTGTTTGGAGTTACAGAAAGAAAAATCCTGACAGAAAGGTTATAAACAGGCTCAATTACTGGCAGCCTTTTTTTACAAATGAACAAGTTACGGTTTTGGAAGAGCAGAATTTGTGCCAGAAAAACAGATTTTGATAACTGAGCCTGTCAGGAACAGAATGAAGGTCAGCATATCTGTGGATGAGACCTACTGTAGAGCAAACAATTTACTGGATGATTCAGCAACATTTCTAGAGGAGTACATCATTCATCATTGTTATAACAACTGAGAGGCAAAAATGTGATTAATTTCTTTCTTCTGTTCTGAAGTTTGGGAAACATACATCAATTTCTGTGTTCATCAGATAACTCATTTCTGAAATAGATCTGAAGCCAAAAAATCCAAAGCACTTAATAGGAGTGTAATTTTAAAGTTGTCTGCCAATTTAGGGTGGGTTTTTTATTTATTCTTTCATAACATAGTGTGAATGCTCAGTATTTCAGAGATTCCTGTGGCCGTGGATTATATCATGTAAACCATGTAAATCCAGTGGGTATCTGTGCCAAGTGTAGGGTTTGCAAAACACACAGGAAAATTTGTCCCATCCTACCATCAACCAATTTTTGACAGTGACATAAAATAAATGTGGTGTTGGCCACATGCCAGTTATATGGAATCCAGGCTGTGCTAGGGCTGAGAGGAGCACATTGTCAATGAATAACATTATGGATAAAATTATTGTTATTGTTATTATTATTATTATTATTATCATCATCATCATCATCATCATTATCTTATTATCATTATTATTGTTGTTGTTATTGTTATTATCATCATCATCATCAATAGTAATAGTAATAGTAGCACCTTTATTATCAATGTTTTCCTCTACATTTTTGTGTCCTTTTCTTACCCCCATCAGGCAAGGTGTTTTGCCAGATGCAGCTTAATTCCTGACACAAAATGATGGCTTAGGTCCAGGCAGTATCCACAAAGTTGTACCAATACTCTTTATTAGTTATTAATTCCTTGCTTCTGCAAGATCAGTTTCTAGAAGAACAGTTAGGTCCTTATTTTATCCTTTCCTTAATGCACTGTGTAACTTTGGGGTCTTCAGATTTTGCCAATGTGAAGATCTTAGTTTGTTTATAAGAATTTCTTGCCATTTTTATTAATGTTCCACAAAGTAGGTTTTATTCTTTTCATATAAAAGAAAGCAACTTTTAACATAAGTTTTTTGATTTGTCATGAAAAGATGATTCTAAAATCTAGGAACTTGATCAAAAAGTAATTTTTTAATTGGGCTGCAGGGGAGATTAAAACTGAGATTTGCATTAGACCTGACAATTTGGCAATCAGATTTGGTACAACAGAAAACATGACCTGAATCCATCACAGAGAATTAAGAAACTATAAATTATTCACTTATGTCCTTCATGTTTCTAAAAAAAATTACTCTTATTTACAGTCATGTCCTTATGATTTTATGTGTTCAGAGAAGTAGAAATTATACGTACCTACCATATGTACAATTTCTTTACTAAGTCTTCCAAAGCAGAAATAAAAAACCTAAATAGATTCAGAATTAAGTATGACGAAATGTAATCTTGGTTTTGAAATGTTTCTTTTGGTTATTTGTAAATTTAGATACTTACCTGTAGGATCTGCATGATCAGAAGTACTTTTTATTAGACACACTTTCAATTCTTGATTTTTAAAACATGGTCCACTGATTTCCTCCATTTTCTGAAGTCTAGTAAAAATATAGATGCTAATTCAACATATTTTCTGATCAAGAGAGACTGAAAAGTTATCTTGACACTCACCATAGTTTTTTAACTTTAAAAGGACCCAGAGTCTGAGCCATCCTCTTATCTTTATGCACTGAGAAGTCCCTAAAAAAAAAACAAACAGAAGCTAAAATGTGCAGAATTAGGCATGAGCATAAATTCAAACCACTTCTCTTTGACTATTTGTTTCTCAAATGAAAACTAAAACATTTAAGGCAGAAAATTATGTTTAAATGAAAAGTACCTTTCATTTTGTACAGAATGTATTTCAAAGTGGCACTCAGTGTTCCACATCTAGTCAAACATCTTCTTACAAAGCAGCTAGGAAAATGTATAAACTCTTTTAAGTACCACTAGATTGTAGGACAGCTGTTCAGGAACTTAAAATCTATTAAAAATTCAAATCTTTCCCATGTGGGTGATAAACCAGCTGACAATTACATAAATACATCAGTATAGGCCATAAGCAATGACTCTTTGCCTCATTATTTACCTTTCATGTTGCACAAAATCTGTTACAGTTCCTGTAATTCAGTTTAATTTCACCAAGTATAAAACTTTGTATTACCATAGCTATCCTATTAAATATTTTGCCCTGAAGGTTTACAAATCTCTCTGACTCATGGCTGGTGTCTGGTTCTTCATGCATTGTCAGGTTTTAAGACAGAAAAACAAAACAACTACTACTTGTTTCAGCTTTTTGGAATTAATATGGGCATGTGGTGAATGGTAAAAATGCCACATTGGCTGGCATTTTTTGTTCCAGTTTAAATGATTTGATTAATAGTGAACCATTTTTCGATTCTGTATAAATTCATCTTGGAAAAATGGGTTTCAGTATTTTATGACTGTGCGTTTTGAATAACTGACTACAGCACAAGTTTCTGATTTTCTATTTATATATTTATTACTTGCAAAGATTAAAGCGATTGTAAAAAAGTACATGTAATACAAATATAAGCATTCTCACAGAAAACCAAATAGGCAAACCAAACCCACAAAACAGAAATGTGAGCTATTCAAAATGATTTGCCTGTGTGTGCTGTTCTAGTGGGTAGGAATGATATGTGCCTGTATTCTCCTCACAGGGAGGAATGATTATAAATGTCAAAGGAAAACGTTTTTCACTTTGAAATGCAGGCTTTTTTGGCATTTAACAAAAGGGTGTCATCAGTTGTAGCACACGAAGTATACAAATCTCTGCCAGGAATTGTCCAAAGTGAGGAAAGGACTGAGCACTCAAAATATCCTGAAAATTACATTTTGAAGAAACAGGTATTGAAAGCTGGCAACCTGACCTCACGTTCAGGCAGGAAATTTCATGCACAGGAATTTTTAGGTCTCCTGGTTAATTCACACCTGCTTTTTTGTTTGCTTGTTTTTCAGAGTCTGAGTGCTCAGTTCCTGGCTAAAAAACCACCTTGCTCTGGCCAGGATGTGATGGGAAGAGCAGAGTTCTTCGGCAGAAGAAGAGTGTGGAAAGTTCAGGTTAAGAGGGAAAATTAATCCAGTACTTTTACATATTCTCAGCTTTTCACTCCTCCTGTGCCAGACCTACTCTATGAAGTCGTGACTGGATGCAGGTATTACACCCAGCCTTTGTGTAGCCTGTGAGCCTTGAGGCAAATATAAACATCAGTGCCACAGCTCTTTCCAGGACCAGGGCATTTATTAGAAATTATTCCTTCTTTAATATTTTATTGCTCTTAAAGGGTGTTTGTTATTGATTTGATACATATATCTGTTCCCATTGCACAAAAATTGGTGCATTTGGAACTAATTACACCCTATAGAATGACTTCTAATGCATTTATGTTGTTAGTTTGTTAGAAAAAGCATCCTTAATCTATTTTTGAGAATCTTGTAAATATTTAGATTTACAAAAAGAAATAAGATGGTAAGTCGTTTTGAAATACAAATATCAAACAACAATATAAACCCAAGATATTTCAGTAAACAGAAATTGTCATTAGCCAAAACCATGTATCCTTTACTATTTTTGTTTGGCTGGTTTTAGCAAAACATTTAAAAAGAAGGCAGAATGAAACACTGGATCCATGAGTAGTATTAGTACCAAAAAATATAGCTTGTAAATTATCCTAATAATTTTTAAAAATGCAATAATTTTATGTGAATATTATCATAAATCCTACTTCCTCTCTCCCTCTGTCATGGTCTCCAAAGATCATTAAAGGTAAATCTGAGACTAAAAGTTATAAATATGATATTTATATATTCAAGCTTAAGGAAGGCCTTTGGAGTCTAGGGAGGTAAATTTGTCCCTCAGGTTGCTGCCACACTCTTGCAGTGATGAGTCTGCCCTGAGACTTTTCTGGGAGCACTTCATTGCAGAACCAGAACTGCAGTTCTTTTTGGGCTGCCATCTCCCAGCACCATCGATTTCTCTTTATTGTGGAGGATATTTAGGTCATCTAATTTTCATTCATGTTTTATTTCTAAACTGAAGCCTGGAAAGGTAATGGCGCATACCTCTAAATGGCATGTTAATGGTGAAATGAATTCACCCTGTAATTAAGGCACTGACATTTGTGAGAGCAACTGGCTTTTTAGAAGGGCTCTGAAACCTGAAGGGGAAAAAAACCCAAAAAACCAGTCATCCTCTCTAGTTCACTTTTTAAGACAAATATATGTTTAGCAGTTCTTAAGTGGAATCAGTTTATGGCATCACTGAAAGGGTCTTCTACCAAAACTCAGCTATTAAACCTGAAAGCAAAAATCCCCTGGGCACGAGGGCTGTTGGTCAGGAATTGAGGCATGTGAAATAACTGGCTGACTTCTTCCTCTCACCATTTTATTTGTTGTCTCTCCTACCTGTTCCGTTCAGTACTGGATGGACATTACTCGATCTCTTGTTGGATTTGTGCTCTATTACAGCCTGCAAGGAGATACAGCAAATTCCCCTAAGGCTCCCAGTAGAGTTTTTCACTAAAAATGTTTTTGGAAATATCATCCTCAGGATATTTTTATGCAATTGTCAAAGGAGGAAGAATTCTGAGTAGGATACTTGATAAGATTTTAAGTTGAATTCTTTAAGATACCTTAATATATTCCTCATGTAGCTACGCACAATATCACAGAAAAAAAAAAAAAAAAAGTATTCTGTGCTCCTTCTTCTCATTGGTGGTAGCAAAACTTCAGTACATTTGTAAGTCCCTCTCTCACTTTCCTGAACACACACCCTGGTTTTATGAATTTATCAGTTTATTGTTAGCTCAGCTCCCTTTCACAAAGGAACTGACAGTTCTATCACACAAACTGCTTCTTTAAACCAGCTTTATTTTTCAATCTGCCAGTGCTTTAGAAAGCCAAGTGTGAACCTTTCAGGGTTTTTTTGTATTCTTCCCCTTCTCCTGAAAAAAGTGAAACCACAAAGACCCTTTTGCCCATGGTATATTTTATTTATCCAGGTGGCTGTGCAGCCCAGGCTTCATCCTGTGACAAATGCCCCTGTCATCTATTCAAATGACAGCAGTCCCAGGGCTGGTGGTACTTTGCAGTTTGACAAGGTGTGCATAAAAGTGTCTCCTCCATCACCAACGAGTCCATGAATATCATTCTTTTTCAGTACAAAATATATACTTGAATGTTATTTCCAAAAAGCTTTTGAAATACAGTGGTATTTGAGGAATTTGACAATGGAGAATTTACTTTTTATTGTGGACAAAATAATATTTTTCTCTTCTGCATCCATAAAACATGGGACACCGAGGAACAAAGTTGTTGGTTACCTGTTCTTGAAGTCAAATAATGTTGGTCTGGGATGTTATTCTGCTTGTTTTGCACCCTCTGAGGCCCTGAGTAGCTTCAGAAGAATTATATCCTTGAGATCAAAGGTTAACAATTTTAATTCTAAAACTGTAAGTCTTTATTGGAGAGATTTTGCTTTTGCCTTTTATCTTAGAGAAAAACTTAAATTCCTTTAAATAATGTAATACTAATTCTCTTTTATTCACGATGTTATTGCTTTTTTTTTACACGTATATTTTAGGATATTCACTGATCTAAGCCAGAAAAGGATGTTTTAAAGATAGAAAAGGGAACCACAATGAATTGAAGGGCATTGATTCTCACATATCTTTGATAATATTACCTTTTATCCTTTCTGCATTCATCTTTTATTCTCTGGTTCAACATGACTGGTAATGACGCAATTACCAGTGTAAAATGCAATACTTGAAAATATAGGGTTACAAAAATGGGTCCATTTAATGATTAGGTTAAAACTGATATAAAAAAAAAATCAGTGTTTTAATATCCTGTAAGAGCAATTAAAATCTGTATTAACATTAGCCCTGGTAGAAAGAGTTTCAGAATTATTTCTCGTCCACATTAATGAGCCTTTATTATAGAAACCCTGAGGTATTTTATATCTCACATGGAAGAATATAATTAGACACAAATTGATAGGCCTGTGCCTGGCACAAAATTAGAATTTATAGCAGATGATTGTGAACCTGTTGTCTGCCTATTTTCACCCCTAGCAAATGCATCTGCAAGCAGTGTAACTAATCCCCCAGAATAATCTGTAACCAATCTGCACCACATTTCCCATTTCCTGGTACACAAACCGTCCCAGAGCCAGCCAGGTGCAATCCTTTTCCAGTTTTACTAAACACTATTGAACACCTAATGACCTTGACAAAATTATCTGCATTAGGGCTGTGAGTGCTCATCTCCATCTTAGTGATGGCACCGTGTAGCAAAGCAAGACTTGCAGTAATGAAGAGCCATAAAAACTATTTTAGTGTGTTTTCCTAGCTCCCCTATTGCCCTACGTATTCTTTTTAATTGTGTTTAACATCAGTTAAGTAATTTTACGCTTATTATGGTGCAGTATTCAATTCAGCTTCCTTCCTGAGAATAAAAATAGTACGAGGCAATAAATGCATTGTCTTACAAGTATCTGAGTTATAGATAGAAGCAGAATTATGAATGTACTAAAATAAAGTTCTTGAAGTGTCTGGAAAATACAAATTGCCTTTAGCTAAAAGGTCTAAAAGTACTCACAAGAGTTTATTTTGGGATCTGTATGGTACAACTAACAGGAAACATTGGATGATGGTAGATACAAATCTCAGCCTCTTCCTGAAACAATAGTTCATGGGGAAAATTATTCATGCCTGCCTTGAAAATATAACCCAAGACTGATAGTGTTTCATAGCTCATTAGCTTCTGTGATACTCTGAGAACAAAAGAATGAGTGTGGATAAAATGTTGTCGACAAAAATGTCCTCCACTGTTTTTTTCGTCCTCTTTCTAAACTGTCAAGTCATGTTTGAGACATTAAGATTATGCTTAATATATGAATATTCTCTTACCCTAGAAAAAAATCTGAGTGCTTGGATCTGACCATTGAATTATTAGATGTATAAGGTATAGGACAAGGAATTGAGCAGAAATTGCTTTCTGAAAACTTTGCCTTCAGAAAAAAAAAAAAGAAATCTGATGAAATTCCATTCAGTTGAAATCTCCCTTGCTTAGGTTTGAGGTGCTGTTTCTTGCTTGTTGTCTCCTTGACAGCACTATTAGCAAAGAAACCCCATTCTGAACTGCTTGTAAGGAATCTGACATCCCAGAAAAGGCTCCAAAAGGGGCCCAGATGCAGCTCCAGGCACTGAGAAGATGCTGCTCTGCAGGGTTGGAGAAGGTCATGAGAGAAATAAAGCTGTGTGTAGGGCCCAAATGCCTGGATAAAGTATGTAAAACCCCATTTGATCAGGTACCTTTTTATTCTGTCATGTATTATCTGCAGGTTAGGGAGAGAGAGAGGAGGAGAGGTGGCACATTACAGCTGTCGGACAGATGGGCAAATTAAGGCTGATATTTCTGTGTGCTACAGGGCTGTGCCAGCTGCCTCAACCTTTCCCGACTGTCTAAATGTGCTTTTCCTTACAGATCCTGATAAAAGCCTTCATGTTTTTTACCTAAAATGCATTTTTGCCTTACCTTAGAGCATCACAAACCTTTCTCCTTTTACGAGCATTTAAAAGGAGGTCATTCAGAGTCATATTTTTATGTGCTGGAAGTGGGAAGGCTTCAGAACAGCAGCACTGTTTATTTGAAAATAAGGATTCCTGAAACCTCCTCTGGTTTTCTGCCTTTGTCTTGAGACAAAAGCACACAACAGATAGAGATCTGAGGTCCTGCTAGGAAGAAAGTGGCATTTTAATGGCATTAAGTGCTTCTCTTTTAGGAAGTCAGTGGTGAGTTCTCATTAATGAAAAAAAATTGAATTTACAGATTAATATTATATAACTATTTCAAATAAACAGTGAAAATCCTATAAACATCTCTCTTTAAATTTATTTTTTCTTCTCTTTGACCTGGTTAAAGCAGAATTCATATTTGACAGTAATCATAGGAGATAAAGTTGTCAAACAACCGGCATTACATTTCAGTTTGTGCTTAGATAACTAGACATACATTTTTCAGTTCATTTTGATCGTAATTTATTTCATGTCAAAAATGTGGAAAACTTTGGGTATATGTTTTCAAGTTTTCAAACCTACCAGTATAAAAGTTTAAACATAGATTTTACATATTTTTCTACTTTTTTCCTGTGGGGGAACAGCAGGTTAAAATCAGTCACTTGCCACTGAGCCCTAAATCTCAAACAATGAAGTTCTCTTTGCCCCAGAAAATGAGGGGAATTTAGCTTCCTGATGCAAATTCTGGGACCTAATCCCAGCTATAGTGTCTGGAATATTTCAGATAAAGAATGATATTAAAACCATACATTCAAGCAATCACTTGTTCTTGATCATGCTACTTTAAAAGCCAAAAATTGATAGCTTATTGCCAAGGTAGCTCACAGGGAGACCATTTTGAGTTTGCTTATTGTTGTTGGTATCTCCCTGGTATTTTTGGAGACAAAAAAATAAAGCATACTAAATAATCTTCATGAGGTTTTCCATCTTGATTTGAACTCTATGAACAATTATGAATTTAGATGGAACATTGTGGTTTAAGCTGCTTTTGCCTGACCATGGTTAATCACAGTGTAATTCCTGTGCTGTAAGGAGTGAGGAGAATTAACAGTGCTAACAATTAATCTCTTTAGCACAGCTGATGAAACAAAGTGAAATATTTATGAGAGATAAAGTATGTTTCCTCTTTCAGTGTTTACCCTCAAGTTTGCTTAAATAAACTCCTACTCCCTAAAGACATAGTGACATTTCTGACTAAACTGAAGGTATTGATCATGGAATTAAAGTTTATATCATGTCCAAATATTTTGCGATAGAATGGAAAGTCAATATTAAGTACAATTTAAGTCCAATAAGTAGATTACAAATATGGTTGTTTTTAATAAATCATCTAACACTAACAGCTAGATTTAGCTAATATTTTTTTAATCTATCTGAAGATCTCTTATGATTAGCTTCTTTAATGACTACTAACTTCATTTATCAAACAGAAAGACAGAAGATCCCAAATCATAAAGTAAATCTGTCTTGTACTTTAAGGACTCAATACCTCATGATCATATCTGATGTGTCTATACCATGGAAAGAATACTGCACAAAAGTTAAAAGGTTTCTTATTCATACAATGCCATTTCTTTTTCCTGGTTTGGATTCCATATAATTTAGTTTGAATTCCTGTTGTAGCAATAAAAGGTATACTAAACATAGGGAAATTAACTTTTTTTTTTCTTCCAGCTTCTGAAATGTCATATTCTATTTAATATTTGAATATTTACAAGCCTTAAACCATGAGACTTAAACTGTCCCCTGCCCCCAGAGCTTTTCAACTTTTAGAGATTTTTAGATAAAGTTCCCACTGATAATGACAACAGTTTTAATGCTGTAATGCAAACATTTTGTATGGTGTGTGTTGGCTTTGTTCCACATGAAATTTCAAGACACTCAAATGATGTGAAGTTAACATGACACATATTGAATGCATTGGAAAGAAGTCAAGTGACAAGCCTGAAAATGAAAAGAAATTGCTGAGCAGGTGTGCTCCCCAGGTCTTAGGGGGACTGTCCCTTCTCTCACCAGTCTGTGCTATACAAAACTGAACATATCCCTGTCAAAATTCCTTGGTACCCAGCTTGGGAAATGGTAAATAAAGAAAAGGCTCGACTGTGAACTTGTGGGATCTCAGGGGCTGGACTATAGTAGAATGCAAATGGTTCAGATCCCAGATTCACTCATAGCAAGCAGCTCTAAAGCCTGTATTTCCTGTCTTGTGCTCATCAAGTCTCACATTCCTTCCTTAAGGTTGTTTTAGGTTTCTTCGCTTTCTTTCAGTTTTTCACCATCTCTTCCACACCAGGAATTTCCACACAGCCCTCTCATACTGAGGTGTGACCTCCTAGCACCTCCTTCCAGCTGGAATCTCCATTTCTTCCCAGCTGGTGTCACAGAGGAACAGGAAAACAACTCCATGCAGAGAACAAACTCAGGTAACTAATTCACTACCAAAACTAATGGACAAAACTAACAAATACCTCCATGATTGTGGGGTGGGGTGAGAGTGCTCCTGCCACACTGGCACAAACAAAATATCAGCCCTCAGGCAAAGCATTTTAGCTATGCAGCGTCACCAGGTTGGATTTGACAGCTGGACTTAAACAAAGATCCCACCAGACTGGCAATTTCCTCTCTTTCCAGCGCTTCTGGGTTCCAAAAGGGACTGAAATGTTTCAGTGATCTGGTACCTAGCAAACAGACATGGTTCTTGTAAAACCACCTCTCTAACAAAACTGATGTATTTCTCAATCCTGGCTCTCAGGGTAAACCCAGAGCCAAGGTACTTTGTGCTGGATAAATAGAAATAATTTCAGGTAATGTGGAGATACAAGGGATGACATCCACTGCTGATAGTAGTTGAATAATTGCATACAGAATTATGTAAGTGAGGGGATGTTTTGGTGGAAATTTTGGAGAAAAAGAGCAGGTAATTCTATAGGGAACAGTTCTTCTAGACACAGACAGGACCATGGCCTTCCAGAGTGTTTCACAAGGCACATTGCTGACTCTAGAAAAAATACAGAATAGTAACTTCTTCTAACATCTCCCATTCCATGATGTGCTGTTGCATTTCAGGTGCTTTGATAAGAAAATTGAAAGGCGTAGTTTTTGCAAAGGGGTTGGAATGTGCACTGGTCTCTGTCTGTGATGATCAGTGGGAATGGGGCAGCCAAAAGTTCTCAGAGCTCCATTTTCAATTTTGGTATAGGGAGAAATGGGATTCCACTTTTGGAGGCATAAGTAAGTGCCTTGACTCTCTCCAATCCTTATTAATTGTTGAAAGGTGCTTATAATCCAGCTTCAGTCTTTGCACAAAGGTTTTTTTTGTCAAAATAGGACACGTAGCCCCCAGAGAAAAGCATCTTTGTACAGATGATGTTTTGCAGAGGAGTTCTGTATGCAAATCCATATAAGAATTTTTTACCCAAAGAAGAAGACTAGTACTGTAATTATATGAAGTTGGTTAAAAAATGCTTAATTTTGTGATAGTTCCAGAACAGCAAAAATAAACTTTGCCCCTAAAGCAACAGGGGAATTAATTGGAGGAATTCTCAGTAATTTGCTTATCACTCTATGAGTTCAGATACCTGGACCCAGTTCAAGTTAATTCAGTCATGGCTGTGGGAAAAATGCCTATTTATTACTCTCTCCCTATAGCTTTGGTGTGAAATGGGTTTTTTCTTTCTTTCCACCTTATTAAAAGCCTTTCATCTCCTAAAATCAATGAAGCTATCAGCTGGGAATTGTTTGGCTTAAGTCAGAGTTTCTTTATAAGTTTTGCACACAGTCTTTCATGTGTTTCCTTCTTAAAATTCATTTCATTTGTTTTGTTCAGATAATATTTTACTCTGGAATGATTTTTTTTACCAGTTCAACAGATGGACAACCAGATTTATCTGTGCACTTGTATAAACAGCCTTCTGCACAACTGACCTGTGCAAAAAAGTCTGATCTTATGTTGCCTTTTCTGCCCATCAAATTTCTGGTTTTTTCCCCTCTTCCCATTGTTCTCACTGGAAAATGCTCAAGATGGAGGATGGATGTTGTGGCTGGCCAGTACATATTGCTGGATTTAAGATCCACTTGTCTTCTTTCACTGCAATAATTAATTTGTATCTCCTACTCCTTGTAGTCACTGATTTCTATGAAGCTCCTAGGACCTTTTGTCTTTGAGATGTCTTCCAGCTTTTAATGTGGTTGATATTGGTGAATAATTTCAGAATTATTTTGAGGATAGATCTGATTAAAAAAAACTTACTTTGTTTTCTTAGAGATAAGATAAAAATATTAAACAAATACACCAAGAAGCATTTCTCTTTTTTTTTTTTTTTTCAGACTATTGTATTTTATGCATACTGGCACTCCTAAGAACAACTGAATTAACAACTTGAGTGTAAACCCCAGGATAAACAAAAGCAATAAAAAAGCAGAGACCAGAGCCCTTGCTGATGAAAGGAAAAAAGAAAGGTGTTTATAACACTTTGGAAAATTTTGGAGACACGAAATCAGTCCATGAAGAGGACAATAATTAAGTCAGTTACTAATGAACATCTAATTAAATATTTAGAAAAGGATAGAGAATATCTTTTGTTTGGAAAATCTCAGAAGGGAAACAAAACACCAAGGGATGGTAAGGGAATGAAAAAGGGAGCCTGGCCACCAAATCGGTGGAGAAAGAGACATGATAGATAATGAAAGGAAGTTCAATAACAGTATAGAAAGAAGAAAAATAAAAGTAAATCATCAAAAACACAGAAGTGTTTAGAAAAGCCTGTAGATTTCAGGCATCTTCCCCCCTTTTTTGCTTATTTTTTAAAATCTTTTTAGATGTGTATGTACCATGCTTGAAACCCTTATGCATAAAGACATTTTGTTTTCCCAGAGCCTCGGGATGTCCTCTTTAATTCTGCTTAGTGGTTATTAACACTGACACCATTGTCATGCTAATTGAAAAGTCAAATTTTAAGCCTGAGTACTTAAAGAACCTTTGGCACTTCAGTATGTAATTCTCAAAAAAATTGCTCGAGAAAATCAACAGTGTTGAAAATACTTTTATATTAAAAATTATTAAAGTAAAACAAGTTGCTGTCTTTACTGGATTGAGCTGTGTTGTTTCTGGTGGTCTTTGCTGTGACTGTTTGTAGAAAGCTGTTCTTTAAATATAAAGTACACAAGTAAATATTAAGGAGAAACAGTAGCTTAAACATGAGGTAAGTTAAACAAGGGCAGTGCTGACTTCGTACAGAGGGAAAAAATCCTGATGTCTTCCCCAGGATCTGACAGTGACATGCTGTTAGGTATTAGTTAAATCACTGGGGGAAAAACATGTTTGTGTCTCATTAGCATCAAAGACAAAGCCGTGGTGTCCTCACTTACCCTCTGCTGGGCCCTACTTACAGTGGCTCTTTAGAACTCTGAATTATTGAAGGTATAGAGGAACAACTCTGTGTTAAGCCATAAAACACAGCCAAAATGCTTCAGGGTATAGAAATAACACAACTGGCTTTTTTAAGCTCAGAGCTTGAATTTATAAAGCCAAGTCTACCTTACCTGATGCCATGCAGACCAGGATTCTGGATCAGGAATGTTGAGGATGTTTGGAGACACCTTAGTGTCTCTTTTACACTGTTATAGTCTATACATGTTCCTCTGCTTTTGTTATTAGATAACTCTATCCATAGCAAGAAAAAGAAAGAGGCTGCAGACCTGTGCTGCAAACCAGACCTGTGAGGCCAGCACAGCAAATTCTGTCCTGTCTGTTCCGTAAATCATTTCAGGGTTCCTGACTGCAGTCCCCTGAATTCATTGAAATCTTTCCCACCCAGCCTCACAGCCCACTCTTGTCAAACAATATGTCTAATGTCAATGAAAATTACATCTTTCCCAATTTATTAACTTTCATTGCTGCTGCTCCCACATCGCCTTTAAAATGCCACACATCCTACAGGCTACAGCTCTTTAGTTCCTTTATGTTTGATAATGCAGAGTGCCTTTACCTTTTTAGTTCTCATAAATGCTATTTTTGCTTCTATTTTCATTCTGTTGTTATCTGGATTTTACGGTGAATATAAAAGCCAGCGTGGAGTTCCATGAACATTTCCAGACAGCTTGTGGCATTTTTTGTTGGCAGAATGAGTGGTTATTACAAATAGGGATGTTCTAGGGCCTCATTAATGAACAACAAATAGAAACTGAGAAAACCTCTTTTTTTCACCTTACTGAACCCCTCGACACATGAGATTTCCCTTTAGAGATTTTGACGGAGTGGATATTTTAGGAGTTTTCTGTATCTATGATTTTTGTATTCAAATAAGAAAAGACCCTGAAAGAAGAAATCATGTGTGAAGCAGAGAAAGGAGAATGGTTAATGAGGGAAAGGCACAGGACAGGCACAAGGCAGTAGAGAGCAGAATAAGTGGATTTCTGTCAGAGGTTTTATAAGCACTGAGTTTCTATGAGCAACCAGTGATTCTTATTGCAGTGGAGCTGATATACTGTCTGTTGTCATTATTAATAAAAAGAGTTATAAATTACTTGGCTGAAATACAGATCCTGTACTTCTAAAGCAAATGGGAGCACATGTCAATTCCTTAACATACCACAGTGAATAGTTCTGGATCCACAATGCAGAAAAGTTAATTTTTCTTTTGTTATTTTTGGAGAAAGACTGTGTGTACCCCATATGTCATTTAAACATTTTATGTCTTAAATTTGTCATACTCTGGTATAGAGATAGGGTCAAAGAGGACATTTCACTTATTCTTTCTGATGGTGTTCCTCCAGAAACTGAGTAGAATAGCAGAATTCCATAGTTTGTATTAATTATGGGTCCAGTTGGGCTGCTATTATCACTATGACATTCAAATAATATTTAAAATTATTACATCAATGTTATTTATAAGGTCAGGCATGTCACAGTTCTATTTTTATTAAAATTAAAGACACCACTGCTGTAGGGTAATAAGCTTTTAGATTGCTTATTGTCATTTAAGGGCACATATAATTGTGGTCTGTGGCACTTAAACTGGAAATATTATCTTCATGTTAGGATTAGAAAAATGCTTTCTGATTATTATAAATATTTCTAAATCTATAATACTTCACTATTAGCTGGAAATATTTGGGTTTGTCTTGTTAGGTATCTATTCTATTACACAACTCTTCTGTCTGTTGGTTCCAAGAGCTGCACTTTTAGAGCACCTTTAATTCAATTTTCTTCTGACATATAATTATGGTAAATAATTTTAGAAGCTTATAATCACAGACTGTGTTCATGACAAATATGGGAATTTTATTTTTCTATTCCTTCACTTTCAAGAGCTGCTAATTCTGCTACAGACTTTTTTAGATATCAGTTTTGCTCCTGAAGGTGCTTTGTGTAATTGCAGTTTCATCCTGTTGTGGAGGTGTCCTGATGTTCTTCCTGATGGAAGAACTGATCATTGCACCACATAAAAATCAGTTTGGAAGTTCTGTCAGTACTTTTGGACTAACCAAATTGTACATGCAGAGGTCACATATACTAAAAAAAATCACAAATCCTTCTGATTCCACTGTTGTTAAACAAATGAATAATCTATTCTTTTCATTTTATCAACAAAATCGACTCAGGTTGTGTTTGTACCCATCCTTAAAACCAAATAACATTGCTGTGAATACATGAATTTCCCACTCTTTACTAGAGGGCAGTCCAGCTCAATTCGATGGTTATACTTTAGGATTTCAAGGCCAAGAAATGCATTGTAATTTATTTTCAAAGGGCGTAAAAGCAGCTGAAAGCAAAATTCAGACATCTCAGAGCAGAGCTGGGCTTGAAAGGCTCATGTTTCCTCCAAGAACAGGATCATTGATAAATGTGGGGTTGGCTCTCCTTATTGCAGCTCAAGTGTGAGGTCATGAAGACACTCGAGTCACCCAGGGCACAGAGAAATTTTCGTTTATCTTTAATATCCAACTGTGAAGCTGTTGCTGGGATTGAGGCTAAGACAAGTGGGGCACTGAGGAAACAGGATGTACAAACACAGGTATTCCTGAAAATTACAGCCTAGGATTCACTAATGCTGTCACATGGGTTGTGTAATAATTTGAAACTAGATTTTTTTATACATTTGCTTTTAACTTTACCTAAATATTTTCCAATATCAATTCATTTAGTGGGCTGACATTAGAGTAGTTTATTCTTAATCACTTGGTTTTGTTCTCACCACAGGTGTGTGCTGCTTTTCAATGTGGTTGCTGATGTACAAGCACTAAGCAAGTTTTCAAATGGAAAAAAAAAGAAAAGCCCCAAACCACACCAAATTACTTTTCAACGAGTTGCTTTTCTACATCTTCTAATTTAATGTTTGAGCAAAGTTGCAATCAGAAAATGGAATTACTATCCTGAACTGAGAAAGATAAAATCAATACTTGTAACAGTTATTGCTAACCATGTAGTGCTTATAGATTTAAATATAGAAACAGTTTATTCTGTGGTATTTACCAGTGTCAGAGCCAAGAGACTTCCACAAGCAGGAAAACAGTGGGTGACTGACAATAAAACCACAGATACCTGATGTTTTGTAATATTGTGGATGTGGTTGAACAAGGAATTTAATTGTAAAATACAGAAATAAAAACACAAGTACAAATAAAAATAAAAAGCTCCTTCTAATTTTTCTGTGCTTTGGTTCCCTAATGGAGCTTTAACCTATAAACACTGAATCCAGTCACTGCAGCTCAAGGTATATAGCTGTTGTTCAAACTTTTATATTGCTTTATGCAATAATAACAGGAAGAGAATTTCCTGAGTAGAGCAGAGGCTCAGTCTGGAACATCTGTAAATCCAAATGCATTTTGCTAAAAATGAGCTTGCTTGATTTTTGAAAGCATATGGTTAAAAAGCAGCGATTGCATCCTGCATTGCATAAAAATGCAAATACGTTATGCTGAATGCAGTAGGTAAAATCCTGGCAGAGCTTTCACTGACTTCATCAGTTTTGATGTTGAGAATTTTGTTAGTGACTCTAATCAGATGATTCACATTATTGCTCACTGTAGCAATAACACAGAGTGCAGGAGATAACCAAATCTGGCATAGATGCAAGCTATATTTACTGCTGGTGTGTCTCTGCTTTTAGCACTTTGCTGTAATGGCTTGATCATTAGGTCATAATGATTTGAATTAAAAAAATCCCTGTAAACAGCTTTATGTGCAGCTTTCAGTACAATTTAAGTGACAGTGCCAAACTCGAGGGGTTTGTCACGGACAGGAGAAAACTTCCTGTAAACAATTACGAGTTTCACAGATAAAAGGATGATTATACTCTGCCTCTCTCCCTCCAGAATTATTTTCCTGCGAAAGAAACCACCTCCTCTCAGCATTAAAAATTCTGGGAAAGGTGGTGTAGGCTCTCAGTCGGATCCATCAGCAGCCAGTCAGACAGCACTGCCCACCTCGGCTCCCTGTGGGAGCTCCCTGCTGCTCCTGTTCCATGGGAAGCAGCCAATTAGAAGTAGATAAAAGGGAAAATTTTCCAGCAGGCAAGTATCACAAGCCTGCCTAACCAGGAGGTAAGTCTTCAGAGGGGAAGAAAATTCTCCTCGAGTCTGAGAACACTTTTATCATTCTGAAGTTTATAGCCTGGAAAGCTCTTGTAGGACTGGACATGGGCTGTCGCAGTATTTGATACCTCTACATCACCATAGGAACCTGGATATTGGTCTTAATCACAAAAGATTCCTGTTTTCTACTACTGTCCAATGTATTCAGTGCAATATCTGGCCAGAGATCCCTGTTCTGTAGTTTACTGATATTTTTTAAGAACGGAAAATACAGACATAAGAAAAAGAAATTAATATTTGGAACATGAGCGCTTTTGATAAGTGAATAAATAAGTAGTTCCTGGAGGTTTTTTCAGAAAAAAACAAATTAACTAAATGAAAATACATTACAAATTGTATCAAGGGTGCAAATACCAAGAGGTTACCAATGAAATTCCACGTGAGCAACAAAAGAAGCAAGCTTCATTTGAACAAAAAAATGTTTTATCTACCACAGATAGACATCTAATCTGCAAAATACTGATCATGGTCCAAACCCTCCTGACATCTCACAGGTAGAGTGTTCTTTGAGAGGAACAGATAATCATCCCTTCTTTTATCTTGGTGCTGCAGTGGTGCCCCAGAGCCATGCTGAAAGTTTACAGAACACGAGTGAACTTTCCGCTCGCGTGATCACTTTGAAACCCAGCTCGTGTTACCTTTGATATTTCTCTCTGTGGCGCTCGTACTGAGTGATGAAGCAGCAGACACACGTTTTGTTTTCCAGTAGTTCTTTCATTATTATTCATCTAAGCAGTGCATGGTTCAGTCAGGTTGAGATTATACCCTTAATGACAACAAACACACCAAAAAAAAAATTGGTCTCAGACAGCTTCAAATCAGGTTTTGAAACTCTTTAAATAAATAGGCATGATGCATCTTCAAGCAAAGACTTTGATGTAAATAGAGGAATTCAATTTGAAAATTTAATCCTATTTATGTTGGGTTTAGTGTTTGATTAAGAATTTATGTAAAATTAGGATATTCACCTTAAATGATTTCGTCATTATTGATTAAAAAAATAAAAAAAGTTGAGTAAAATATGTTGTTGATTTTGGGTAGAATTTTGTATATAGAATAATAAAAACCAACATTAAATACAACCTCAAGCATTGACCAATGCATAAATATATACAGATGTCTTTGTTCCTATGGGAATCAGTAAATTGATCTCTGGTGTTTGATATTTCTTAGACTTCATATTTTAGACATAAGAAAAAATAATCCTAATACCTAGAAATAGTAAACCCATAAAATACACAAGTTAAATGAGAAAATTAATATATTCCTGGATGAGTCTTTGAAATGGGAGTTAAGAATAGTGTAACATTTGACATTAAAATTGCATGATGAATTAGGTTAATTAACTGGATAAGTTAATAATCTCTAGAGCCCTATAGCTTTTGGAAAGGAAGATGACAGAGAGTATCTCAAAACCAGTAAAATTCCTTTTCATACAGATGTCTCATTGCAGCCATGGAGAGGTCTGTGGATGGGCTGGTTTCCAAACAGGGCTATTATTATTATCACTCCTATAATAATAGTTATTGTTGTTGTTGCTGTTGTTGTTGTTGTTATTATTATTATTGAAACCTCTCACTTACTTGTCAATTCAGATTTTAACATGCAGTTTGATCACAGTTCTGTATTCTCTTCATCCCAGAAATATATGCCAATTTTTCATTGAACGTTACTAATTTCTAAGTCTTACAGCTTAACTTGTGCTGATATTTTTAGCACTTTGTTTTGTCATTAAAAATACAATGTGTTGTATATCTACTTTTATGAATGAATTTTGAATGCTGTAAGAGCCTTAGAAATCACATAAAATGTTGTTAAACAAATATATTACCTTCTATCCTCATTTCACAGTGGAATAGAGAATTAGAAGCATAACTTCTGACCTGAAAGAATGTTTAAAAAAATTATTGTTGAGCCCTCAATGTGGTTATTTCAAATGGAAACATTAATTTTATTTCTAAAAAATAAAAAAAAGCAATAAAACAGCCATCCGCAGTCACTTCAGTTTTCAATGCAATCCTAGTAAGGATCATAATGCAAGTATTTGACTTCTGATGACGAAAGAATTTGGGCAGTGATAACGATGCGGAGCAATGAATATAAACACTTAGCCTGGCAAAAAATATGAGCAATATTTGAGAGGAATTTTGTGTTTCATCCTGCACTGGATGTACATTCATTTTCTCGTCCTTTACCTGCAGCAGCTGACGGGCCGAGCCACACTGGCACAGCATTTTAGCAGGAATGACACAAATTGGATTTGCTGGCAGTCACTGAGCCTGCTTCAGTCAGCCCATTCCACTGCAAAAAGGTTCATAGTGCAAATCCAAATCCTTGGCCCGCAGAGGGTTTCCTGCACATGGGTGCTGTCTCTTGGTGACCAGGTGAGGGAAGAAATTTGGGGAGGTGAACAAGGCAATTCAATGGGGAGAGATGCTCCACAGTCCCCTTTTGGGGAATTCCACACAAGCCAGCGGGCCTGGGTCACCCCACAAAAGAGAGGTTTTTATGCCATGCAGTCCAGGTATTCTCATACTTTCCTGATCCTCCTTTCACAATGGAAAAAGTGAATCTGTGGATTCTCCTTTCTGGTGGGTTGCCCTTGGCCAGTGACAGACCACCACCCAGCTGCTCCCAGGCTCCCTCTCCTGCACAGCACAGAGGGAAACACCACAAAGTAGCTTTGTAGACAAAGAAAACACAAGGCGATCACTTACCAGTAACCACCACAAAGTCCCTGTGGTGGGTGCAGTGAAGTATCTGCTCCTTCACACTCCCTCCTCAGGCTGCAGGGAAATCTCTCTGCTCCAGGCACAGAACACCTTCCTCTCCTCCTTCCCCCTGGTTCTGCTGTCCCCTGGGCTGTTTCACACACAATCTTCCACTCACACCTCTCTGTCAGGCACTGTTTTATCTTCCGTCAGAGTCATTTTCCCAGTTTTCCCAGCTGTGAGTATGGGCATTCCCTGGCCTCTCCTCAGGGGAGCCTGAAGACCCCACCTTATCAAAACCAGATCCCCAACCCAAAACCATCTTCTGTCAGAATCAGACCTTGTCTGTCAGAGTTGGCAACTGCTGCCCAGATTCTGCCAGAGGGTCTGGGGGGCTCCTGTGGGGGCTGCCCTGGACATTCAGGCATCAGTGACTCTGCCTCTGATGTGCCACAAACCGAGGCTCAAAAACAGGGCAAAGAGTCACAGAAACACAGAATACTCTGAATTGGACAGGACCCATGATGATCAGCCAGCATGCTCCTGGCCCTGCACAAACACCCCAACAATCCCATCCTGTGCATCCCTGCATTGTTCAAACACTCCCAGAGCTCTGGGAGCCCTGAGGCCATGGCCATTCCCTGGGGAGCCTGGGCAGGGCCCACCACCCTCTGGGAGAAGAACATTTTGCTAAAATCTACCCTAGAGCTCTCCTGACACAACTCCAGGCCAACGTGGGACTGCTGGATGCTGCTCCATGGTGACCAGAGCACCTTTGGCCTCTTTCACTAAATGTGAATTGACTCAAATGCTCTCTGAGCAAAGCAGCCCAGTTCTTGGCAGGCCATGGTTTGTCTCAGCTGTTATTGAATCCCTGGCCCTCAGCTAGAATAATTATCATCTCAGGATGATTTTTAACAAAAGGAAGAATATAAGTACTATTACAGGAAATGTAATACATCAAGAGCCCTGTCTTGCTGAAACTGCAGAAGAGATTAGGAGCAGGTACTTTCCTGTGCTAATAAATACTGTAATTAAATTGAGTCTTCTAGTTGGGAATTTCAGAGTGAAAACTTTAAATTTATTTTGGGTTTATGTATGCTATGCGGACAAAAAGAAAGAACACAAATATGCATTGTGATAGTCACATATTTTTACTTTAAAGTTTTTGAAAAAATCATTGAGGTTTTATAGTGACATGAGTAATACCATTATAAACTTCTTTGTGAAAACTAAGTACTTTTGAAAGAACAGAAGGGAGAACGTAAGCACGTATTAATATTGATGTTTTACTCAAATCTATTTTTGTTAGCAAGTCATAAGAAATGAATTGCTGTGAAACATTGGAAGTTCCAAACACTAGTGAGCAAGAAGGTTATTAATTGTATTTATTGGGGTGGAGAGATATTATGGGCAATAGAGAACAAAGATTTTCATCCATAAAGAATGCATTGAGCTGCCACCAGAGTGATTTAGTTAATTGATCTAAAAGAAGGTTGATTCATGATTAGCAAAAGGACAAATAAATCTCAATTTAAAGCTCTCAGAATGCATTCGCTCAATAAACTGCATCAGGAAACACAACTAAAGCACCTGTTAAGAAAGTTGGAGTCCTTTTCTACTTGATGGAAGCAAACAGTGAAATGCTTTTACTTTCCTTTTTTCAACCTGAATCTAATTTACTTGCACAGACTTTTAATTCTAGCTGCACAAAATATTCACCTGTTGTGTTTATGTAGAGAAAATAATCTTTATTTTTATATTACCTTGCAGGTGTGGGTTTAGCAGGTTGCCCAAGCTCCCCAAGGACCACACAAAGATCTCTCAGCCTTGCACACCAGATTTGGGGGAAGGTCTTTGGCAGGTTTTCTAATAGTAAAAAAAATTTGGTGGAACTGAAAAAATGTAAATAATCTAACAGCAGAGCCTTGCTGGAGTGACTCAGACTTGTCTCTCTCTCCTTCCCTGCCCCTTCAGCCACTCTCTGTGTCCTTCAACAAGGAGAGTGAAGGTTCCTGATGTCCCACCTTTGTTAATGTGCCCTCCTGTCCTCTGATGGCTGCTCACCCCCAGGGAAGCAGAATGTGGAGGATGGAACTTTCCCCCCAGCAGCTCTTGAAGCAGAATCCCTCGCCCAGGAATGGAACCAAGGAGGGAATGGCCCTAAAGCATTGTGAACTGGAGGATTCTTTTCACTGGGGACTCTAGAAAAACAACAGCACGCAAGAAACAGACGTTGAAAAAGCAGCAGACTGAGATGTGTCTTTAAACACATTTCTCAGTGTCTTTAAAGAGGGTCTGTGCAGCCAGAGAATGCCATGTCTTCATTAATTTCCCCTGAGGCTGACACTCCTTTTCTTCTGCCACTGCTGGCACTATTTATCTAATTTTGCATTTGCCGAGTGATGCTCTTGTGACATCAAGAACATGGTTTCCTTTCTGGTTACTTTAACAACACATTTTTTAAGTTTCCACCTGAAATTTGTACAGCTTTAATTACACAAATCCATAGTCAATACCTATTCCGACAGACAGAAACCTGGGGGGTTTTATGCAAACTACCTATAAACACTTTGAGAAAGGAATTGAGAATATCCAAGAGGAAAATTCAAAATAAAAATTTTTATATTTACACAGAGAAACAGTTGTTTATGTTTTGAGGGTCTTGCCAGAGAGTAGGATTGAAGATAGAATTTCCCAGGATTTAAACTGTCTCTTGCTTGAAGGTGGAGAAATTTGCCTTATCTATTTTCAAAATGGGATGGTGTCACTATTTTTGAGGTAAGGATGGATGCAGGCTGGAACGGCATGCTAAGACAATAGAAATTATAAGGAATTATAATTAGAAGGCATACCCTAAATGAAGCTACCTGCAAGAACCCTTTGGAGGGGTTCAGCAAGTTCTGTTTGCAGAATTCTGCACTCTCTTGTGTCTTTTAAACAAATTTTTGTCAATTAAGGTTATTAAATTCATTAATTCATTAAATTTTAATCTAAGTAAATCTGCTGAAGAGTCTTGATCTTCAAATTCTTAAATTACTTGCAGCCCAAACAAAAATGGGATGGCATATCCTATACTACATAGGGGACTATATCAGAGGATTTAGAGTATATAGAGGCATATATTTAGTTTAATTACTTTCCTTAAGAGCTGTGTCCCTTGCATAAATTCACCAGTTGCACCGGGGTGTGTTGGACTCCATCTCACCATGGGATTAACTTTTCTCCTGAAGGGAAACAGTGCCACCTCCAGACTCAGCTGCTCATTTTGAAAAGAGCAAGCTACTATTTCATTCCAAGGCATTACAGAAAACTGCTGGGTTTGAAAATAATCTGGTGTTTATATTTTTCATAAATTGTGCATAAAATAGCCCTTGGAATAACTGCTGACACTTCCTTATAGCATCTTTTCACGTAACCAGATGCCGTTTTGACAGTATTAATGCTCAGTTCATTAAGCCTAATGATAGAGAAAAGCAATCGATATATAACACTGGTTAATTTTCATTTGAAATTACACAAAAGTCAAGGATCTACAGCTGTAATTACTTCACAGGAAAACTGAAAAGAGCTATGTCATTTTCTTGACTTTATTTAAAAAGACCTTTATTGAAAGAGCTACTAAAAAGAAGGTAATAGAATTTTACACTCTTTATCCTGTACCCAAGGGATAACTTTTCCTGTTCGCCAGTAATTCTGATAATGTTAACAAGCCCTGTGGAAGACTATCATATAACTTGCTCTTCTGTTACAACAATAACCTTCAGACACTTTGGAAATGTGCTGCGGGTCGACAAGTATTCAATCATAATATACTAACAGAAAAAAATATATATATTTATATACCCTAATTAAATATAGCTAGGGACTGTGGTACGTGCTGGGTTCATGTGGCACTATCTCAGCTATCAAAATATCTGAGGTATTAATGCACTCCAGGGGCAGGGAGGCAACTCCCAGTGAACTCATTGAAAATGAGGACTCAGGCGTTTCCATTCCCTTTGCAACTTGTGTGTTTTAATCAAGATAATGCAACAATTCCTTAAGATAAATCCAGACAGCACAGGAGATTATTCAGCCCTGTGCCTTCCCCAGCACCTCTGTTCAGGGCACCTTTCAGAGCTAATCTGAGAGGGTAGTGCCTCTCTAATTCCTGACCCAACACAGGGTCCAGTCTTCTGACCAACATGCTGAGCCTAAGGAAAAAAATTTGCTGTCTTTAAATGCTGCATAAATGATTCCAAAATAATAAGGGGGTTAAACACATTTAATTATTAAAGAATCAGTTTTAAGAGAATGAAAACACGCAGAAAAATAAAGTTATCACATTTTTGAATGAGAATTAAGATTATAATTTCTTGGTGAGAGTCATTTACCTGGCAATATAAATAAGGCCTTAGACATACTTGGTAAATGTGAGGCTGCTCAAGTGTGCAAAATTAAGTGTTCACAATATGTGTGCTAGAGAGAAGAATATGATTTCTAAAGTAAACTTTGACAAATGAATTCTGGAGAAGTTTGAAAGTTATTTTCTGGTTAGATGTGAATTTCATCAAATAATAGATTTATTATATTAAAAAATGTATAGAATTTAATTTTGTCTTTTGGCAGCCAGCCCATAATTAACATCAAGAAAGGTTGCTCTTGGTAGATTATTTGAGTTATTGGAAGCACCAGAGGAAATATGGCTCAGAAAAGGACACACCAAAGAATTCCAACAGGAAATGAACCATTATGCTGCTCTTGGCTCCCAAAGCACCACCATAAAGATGAGAATACCATCATGGAAATGGTTTGTGCCTTAAAGCACGTTTGTGCTGTTGGAAGAGGAGGGAAATTTCCCCTTCAACTGCTAAGTAAACTCCTTTAAATCATCTCACTCCTACCTTCTTCTCTGTTGTCCTAAGCCTGCTGATGTGCACCTGGAAATCCCTGTGTGAGGTGACAGCAGGTGATTCCAGCAGAGCTCACCTTTTGGGACACCCAAAAAATCAGAGTGAGGACTTTGAACACTAAAGACAATTGCACATTGTCACCTCTGCAAGGACTCTCTGGGTTGTGACACAGGACTGAAAAAACCCATAATTGTCTTTTGTTTGGTTGGTTTTTTGGGATTTTTGGGGTTTGTTTGGGGGTTTTGGGGGTGGGAGTTTTGGTTTTTGTTGTTTTTTTGTTTTGTTTGGTTTGGTTTGGTTTTTTGGTTTTTTTTGCGGGGGGTTGGGGTTGGTTGCTTGGTTGCTTGGTTGCTTGGTTGGTTGGCTTGTTTTTAATGGTTAAATGGTTCCAATGCAGAAAAATCATGCATTGGGATGAAGAGAACATCTGAAGTCTGTTTAAACCTGGAAAACAGATGACAGAAAAAAATTTCCCTTCTCTCCAGAGTAATTAATGACCTGCTCTCACACCCATCCATGAAGAATGTGTATACTCCTAAAGGAACTGAATTGCTCAAAGCCACAATTAGCTTTCTGTGCAGTTCTCACAGTAGAAGACAGGATGGTCATCACCTCAATTCCCCCCAAACACAACGAAAAACTAAAAAAAATAATCGGCCCAGGCATGCTACCTACTGTTAATAACCTGGCTGATGTGGCAGTAACTTGAATTTTCTATGTTGATATGCCACATATTAAATCCATGTTTCAAATGCTAATTCACTTTATTCTGCTTTTCTACCAGCACCTGATCTTCCCACCTGATAGTGGGAAATGCATGACCTATAAGGCAGCAGGTCAGTGGGGAATGATGAAGGGCTTAATTACTTCCCCCAGTTAGCATCAAACTTCCAAATAGATGCAGCTTCTGGGAAAGCCTAAAGCCCAAAGGGCAGAAAGGGAAGAAGTTCCTTAAGAGAATTTGGGTTTGCTATGGGAGGAATCTATGAGGAAAGCATGTCGAAGGGTTAAAATGTGTGGCTGTCAGAGAATAATTTGTTAAATTAGGATGGGGTTGTTCAAAATATCAGATATTGAGAAGTTGCTATGAGGTAGTAATTTCCTGATGATCTACAGTGTTTCCATTGAAGTGACTTCCAATCTATTTTCTGGTGCTGTCTCAGTGATTTCAAGGTCTGAGAGATCTTTTTTCCCCCTAATATTTGCAGTCTATTTGTTACCTGTACTTTATTTGTTTTGAAATTTCAAATATCTGAAAACCACCTGAGTATTAAAGCCAGAGGCGTGTTTAATGTGATTGTTTGGCTGGCAACTGTATCAAATTTATTTTTGTCTTACCAAATTCACATGGAAATCTGAGGTGCTATACTCTATCAGAAATGGCTATTAATAAACATTAGCTAGTTTGATGATTATGAATAGTGTCACCAAGCAATTAAAATTTAATTGAGCATTAAATAAAGTCCATTTACTGTAAAGTATCGCCATTTGAGTTTGAAAAACAACGTTAACAACAATTTTTTCTCACAAAACATAAATTGGTTTGTAGTTTCTGGTGCAAAAACAAACGAAGGTATTTTCTGTGGAAGTTTAGGGAGATTATTAAAAGGAGGATGAGGTTAGTTTATGCACTTGGGACCCATTTTCTGTTCTCCATTGTAGATGTAGTGTTAAACTTTTCCCTGTTTTGCACACCTCAGCATGAGGAATGAAAATGAAGCTGGCAGCCCTCAGCATTGCAGCTGAAACCTTACATGCTCCACTCCTTGTTTCAGCTGTCCTCAAAACATAACTAGTTCTCAGATTTTTCATAGACATTATCTAAGACACAAACTTGGCTTCTAAACTGTGAAGTGCAAGCACATGGGGGTGGACTGGTACAAAGTGTACGACCATAGCAAAAAATAAACATTGCTCTCTGTGGTGTTTGTTGTGATGATGCCTTAGGATTTCAGCTTTTATATTTTTCATATATTTGTAATCGTGCAGTTCTTCAGTGAATAACTCTAAACTCCATATAGAGTGTTAGCTACTTTCTCTCATTTTGGTCAGACAAAACAATTCCTCCCTAGGCCTGGGATTCAAGAACACCTCACTCTCAGGCCCTGAGAGATGTAAGTAAAATTGAGTTAAGGTGGAGAAAACTGGAGATAAATGACTTCATTACCTGAAGCTGCAATTAGAAAATTAACCCCCAATATGCAAATTGACAAAACTTGTAAGTATGAAAACTCGTGACCCATTGTGCATTTTTGGGTGTAGCCCTTGGCAGGCTGCCTGAAATGTACCTGAAGGCCCTGCAATAAATATAACTGCTTTTTTATTCTCTTAATTTTGTCTGGCCTCTGTTTTTTAGGCAGCCCAAAAAGCATCAGTGAGAGTACGTCATCGGCTTCACCTGCACAAAGCATGAGCTGCACCCTGATGCCACTATGACCTTTCCTGCCTCCATCTTCCACCTTTATTAACACCCAGGGCTGACGCACTTGTCTGGGGAGAAGTTTAGCACACACAGAATGAAGCTGGACAGGCTCTTTCACCCTGAAAACTTGAGAGGTTTAAATAAAAACTTCAAGGCAAGCATAAACCTAAAGACTCTTCTGTTTAGGATTTCTGGCAGCTGGCATTCAAGGAGCATTTCTTTTGCAAGGCATCTCTTGGAATATGCAATAGGATTGACTTCCTAGGAAGCCACTAACTGTTTTTTTCTCCTCTGACTACCCTGTTTCCAATACACTCCTTTCTTGCACAATAAATGTTTACTGAGTTGACTAGTGGGGTAGCAAAACTTAAATTGTCATAATATTGATTAAACCATCCTCATTTTCTCTGCTGTTGGAGGAAGTAGCATAGTCTTACTGCTACTGACTTTATTCTGTGTGCAGATAAACTCCAAATCAAGGTTTGGATTGCACATTAATTGACTTTTCTCTTGTAATAGACGTTATGGCATCTATACAGAGCTTTAGACACAGCAGTCCCTTCCTGCAGCATATTACAGAGGGGAGACTGCTAAACTCTTGCAGACATGTATTGACTGCATTGGGCCTCACAGTCAGTAAATTCTTGTTTTCCTTCTTGATCGAGCACAATAATGCATTCTGGCACAATCCCCTCAGTTACTCTTTTTAGGTATAATATGTGAATATTTCAAATTTTCTCTTGAAACTTATATTATTTCTGCTCTGTAGTTGAAACACCTTAAGTAAATTGTACACATACCATTAATTTTTGCAATATTCTTATCTGGTGGTGCTGGGTGAAGCATCTTGCACCAGCATAGGCCGTTTGAGATATTGGAAGGGATTACTGTGCAGCTGCCAAGCCATTCTGTTCACTTTTTAATTACTTTTCTGAGCAGAAATTACATATCTTTTCTTTTTTTCCCAGAGTATGTTTAATATTTGTTTTATGATAGCTGAATAAACTGGGAATTCTCTCTGCTTCTAAAGGTTATTAACATTGTTTGAGATGTATTACTATCCTAATTGCATTTTTTCATCTCTTCAATATTTATTTTTCTGAAACTCATTGGAGTGGAGGTCCCCATTCCATTGAGTCAGGTGTCCTTATTTTTACTGTGAGAACTTTGCAGACCAGGGCAGAATCCTCAGTGTCGGGAACTGCCCAAGCTCTGAGGTTGCCAAAGCCCCAAGATACGTCCAACTGGTGCAAAGAGGGGTGAGAAAATGATGTATGGGTGTGATGGGACCTTTAGGAGCACCTACTCAAACCCTTTTTTAAAAAATGAGCTCACAAAGAAAGGTTTGTAAATTAAAGCAAACAATCAAGAAATAACAGCTTTCCTTTTGAAGCATGAACTGGCATAATTAGTTTTTAGAAGAAAATAGGCAGGAAAAGAAACCTTTGTAGATATTTTACTTTTCTCCTTTTTGTTCTCAGTTAGACAGATACTACAAAAATTGTTGTTCATAAGTTTTAGAAGTCAACTGATTTTGGTATTTTTGGTTTTCATCTTTAAAATTTCATTTGTCAATAGATGTAACCTTGAGCTGCTTTGTAGTGTTCATTCTCTTAGCTTATCCCAATAGAGATAACTCATGGTTCCACTGATTTCTTAGGGTGGAAATGTGCTCCAGGTACAGATAATGGTGCTTGTGGTATTTTACCAAGGACAGCTGGGACTTCATCTCAGCTGTGGAACTGTCAGATTTCTATTCTATTATTATGTTCTTGTGGCTTTTTTTTGTACAGAGAAATTAAAATCATTTTAACCAATATCATCTGTTTGAAAAATTCCCTGAAAATTAATTGAAGAGTTTGAAGACAATTGAAATTAATATCAGCTTATTATGAGAAGCAGGTGCAGCTTCATTTTGGATGGCTTTTTCAGAACAGCATGAGAAACGGGTTGGGTGTTTCTGGGCTTCTTTAGCAACAAAAATATAAGCTTTTGATTAGTTATCAGAGTCACGTCTGAGTAATCCTGAGGAGATTATTCAATATGAGGAATAAGAAAAGACATGAGAGTGGTGGGAGACTTCTCTGAGTTGTTGGTTGGTAATCTGTTGTTCAAAAAAAAAGTACATTTTTTGAATATATACAATTGCACTTGATATTGATTTTTGTTTCCCTGTGAAACCCAGCCTTAAATCATCTAACCAAGCTTCTGATAAAAGAAATAATACTCAAAATGAATGGTTACTCTGGGTAGTGGATTCCAAATTTTTAAAATGAATTGTATGTTGCAATGACTTTTATATCAGGTATTGATATAAAATTAATCAAGTTTATGTCCCCTGTCAGTACTCAGCCATAATAAATGGTAGGCTTTCATGGTGCCAAACCATCCAAGGAATTATTTGCTATTAGCTTTGTCAGAAATCTGCTGACATTCATTGAGTTCTTGACTATGGCTCAGATATGAAATTCCAGTTTTGTGTCATATATGCATGAGTTCTTCTTTCAGGCTGTTTTGGCTTTCTGCAGCTGTTAAAAGGTCAGAGGTAATCAGATAAGCCAGTAGGATGCTATCTGTCACTATAATTGACTTGAGCCATCATACAGAGGAAATCATGCTGAATAACAATAGTGACATTTTAGTGATGGTGTAGTGGTTGTATTATTACAAATGTAGCCCATATTTAGTTATAGTAGATCTTGAAATTTCTGTGCAGAATCAAGTGCTGGAAGGTATTAAATTTTTATGTCTGCTTATCTGAGAAGCATCTCAGTTCTGCAGAAATTATGTTCCCAGAATGATGTGATTTGCTTAATTCTGTTTTGAGACGTTGCCATGCACATTTTTTTATTTTCAGATGCATAATGGAAGTATTAGTAAAATGTAACTTTTGCAGCTGGCATTTTGAAAGTTTCTGGCAGTGAAAAATATTAATAAAGCAGTCAAAACTTGTTTTCCACAACACTGTTGAATGTTTGTCATATGTCTAATTGAGTTAACTCCAGGTATTCGTATCCCATGCTCTCTGGTGAATACATTGCTTAGAATTTATGAAGTACAAAGTCAGGGTTCTTGATAGTGATTCTGTATTTTCTCCTCCAGAGCAAACTGAGTGTGTACAAAGTGTCATATGTGCCTGTATCTTAGCTGCAGAGGCACTATTTTTTATTATTATTTAATATTGTTATGTAAATTTTAGTGCAGAGAAGTACAGCTGAAAAGTATTTGTAAGAATCACTTGAGGGAAATCACAGAACCTTTTAATGTTCAAGTTTCTCTGTATATTTTTGTACAACTGAATACTGTTGATTAAAGGATCAGAGTCCATCCCCTTGGCAGTGCCCTTGTCAGTTTAATGTGAACACAATTCTATAGGAAAAGAGCTTGGAGCAGTGAAATGTTTAAGTACAAAACCATCAGATATTCTGAGAGTTTCGTTGACTATTGTGATGGAAAAATATTTTTTGTATTTCTATACAAAAATGCTGATTTGTCTGTGAGTGTAACAACAGATACATGTCCTTGCAAAATGTATCAGCTTTTGTGACTTATTCTTTGTGAGTAAATTAAATATTGGATTTTCCTGGTTTGCTATAACAATCAATTCTTAAACCTGAATTATATGCAGGACATGCAAGCAATTTTAGGACGTTGGACATAACCTTCTACTGCTCTCACTTAAAAGTGCTGCTCACCCACAAAATGTCAATTCATAACATTCATTTTTGAAAAACATCAGTTGTTGTTCTATAAAGCTGATTTTATACAGATGTTTCAGCAAAGCAGTTAAGTTCTCACACAGAACATGAACCTAAAAGGAAACAAATTTTTTAAAAATTCAAATTATTGCCACCAAGAGTGAAAATATATGGTATTTAAAGAGTCATTAAGGTAGCTTGCCTGAAAATGTAATCCAAGGGCTTGGGGTGGGTTTGGTCTGGAGCAGTGACAGTTTTCAGTATTGCCAATTATCCACCCTAAAGGACATGCTTGATGGGCTGTAGTGCATGAAAACCAGGGATCTAGTAAAGCTTGAATAAGGAGTTGCTCATTTTCTAATGCAAGTGACTTTCCAGTTGTTCTACTTTATCATGCAAGGTCCCCTGCATTGTTAGGAAGGTGTATTGACATGTTCTGCATAACTTTATGATTTTATTTATACATCCTACTGCACAAACTTCATCAGTGGATGACTGACATTTTCTGACACTGGCCTTTATCTTCTCCCTAGCAGTTCTATGTGCTTTTCCTGGAAGGGTATCCATATTGGAAGAAATCTTAAATTTCAGTGTGACTCAGTAAAAACAAAAGATGATCCTTAAATTATAGGTTTTTAAATGACAAGTCACATCACATTTTCATTTATGCAAGGCCTGTACCCTCTTCCTTCAAACTGGAAAAGGCTCTCCTGTGTGAGTTAAATACCTCACTAATTAATCCCTAGGTAAAATAGGCTTTAGCTGATGGCATTTAGCTGCCACTGTTAGAGCAGCTCTCTGCTGTGAGGTTTTTCACTGTTTTCTGTGCAAATGAGAATGGTCTGTGCTCCATGTGTGTGAATAATGATTCTGTATGGCCCTCCTTTATCATGGAACCATTAAGGCTGGGAGAGACCTCCAAGATCATTGAGTCCAACCTTTGACCAAATCTCCCCAGATCATTTCTTTAGAGTTTAGGACAAAATATTAAATTCTAACATTTAGGCCCAGGGCTAAACTAATTCAATTTTTTTTCCTGAAAATCTTTTTCCATCTGGGAAAGATTAATGTGAAGAATTGTAAGGAACTTTGTAGCTCTGATCAGATTTGTAACAGCTTCACTTGAGCAACTGGTCTGCCACACTCACCCTTGAGCATCTGCTCTCCGGTTCTGGGCAGGTTAATTCCAAGTTTGTGGAAATAACAGGTTTCTTTCCAAGGTTCGTTTGGGGGGCCCCTGATGGCAAGAGGTTTGACTGAGTGGACAATCTGTTTGGAAGTGTTAATTAGCATGAATTGGAGGCATATGTATCAAAACATCAAGTGATCTAGGATGTGTATATATAATCTGACACTGAAAATATTCAAGGGCCACCGACCACGGAGTGACTGAAATGTGGTGTAACACACAGAGATACACGGCTCAGTATTAGTCTGTCTTTGCAGAAAACGGTAAAAATAATGAGGCAGAGCTTTTTAAAACAGTTCAAAAGCAGACTTTGAGGCATACTTTTCTAAACAGTTACATTTGAAAGTGCCATCAGTAAAACTGAAACCTCAGTGATCTGAGGTCGTCGCGCTGGCCTGGCGTCTGTGCTGGCATACGGCAGCAGCTCTGAGTGTCGTGCAGGACATTTTGGATAAGAAGTTAAGAGACTTGCTATAAACAAATCAGCATTGTTCCTGCTCTGCCTGTCTGGGGGAGGAAGATAGGAGCTGCTGGCTCAGTCCCCTTTGTCTGGGTCAGCTGAAGCTGTGCTTTAACATGGCAATACCAACACTGCAGGCTGCTGATTAGGCTGAGCTTGGGTACTGATGCACTTCTTTGTCACTACTGAATACAATAGTTGATAAGGACTTTCTTTTCTCTTTCTGTATTTTTTTTTTTTTTTTGTCCTCTTTTTCCTCTAAATATTAGCCCTGGAAACAGCTGATAAATTAAATGGCCTACCAGTTGGTGAATCAACATGTTGATAGGCAGCAAGAGCCAGAAACAATCTGTGTGAGACATACCAATAAAATATGCTGATCAATTCATAATGAATATTCAGCCAGAGACATAACAACAGAAATTCATGAAGACAAATATGTGCTGTGCTTTGTAGCGTCATCTTTCCATCTGGAAAATCCAACTACAGCTAGATATACTAAAAATAAAAACCTGCATCCCAAACTCCTCACAACTCAATAGTTAAAACATTGGGGTTGGTATTTCTGTTAACTTCAAATGGAGAAGGAGCTGAAGTTGGGAGAGGTAACAGAAGTGTGTTGAATGGAGGGGGCAGAGAGGAAGTGCAGCTTTGAGAGTGCAGAGTTTTTCCTCAAAAATGGAGAAATCTGCCCAAGTTGGACTGGATGTGGAGGAGTAACAGGGCAAGAGGGAGCTGTGTGATTTTGGCCAGGGAGCAGATATGATCCCCTTGTGCACCACACAGCCACTGAAATGCCTCAGTCATCCTCATCACTAGGTATTTAAAGTCTAGCAGACCTCAGTATGAGCCTCCCTGGCTTTTTTTTAATGTTAAACATATTTTATAGGAGAACGGGGAAGATTACAAGAGTATTGAGCTTTGAAGTTCCATAATCTATAATTACATTGCTGCCTTATAATACCTGGTAATTTAATTTGTGAACTCTGTCTCTTTGGCTCCATTTGCTCTCCTGTCCTTTTCCTTCCCAAGGAGCTCAAGACCACAGTGATTGTTTGAAGCCTTTTTATGAGGATGAAGCCAAAGGTTGAGGAGTGGGAGCCCTGGGGGGCTGTTTAGAGTAGCTGATGATTTCTTGAATGATTCCTTAGCACTGGTAAATTAACTTAACACATAGGTTGGAGAAGTCAGCCTTGGAATAAAAAAAAAAAAAAAAAAAAGTTGCTGCTTGAACCCCTATTTAAATAGTCTTTGTCAATAAAGACTTCAAAAGATCAGCAGATACAGATTGTGAATAGCAGTTATACTCCAAGACATAAAGGAAATTATTTTTGATAAGGAAACAGTATTGAACTCAGTAGAATACATCAAACTCACTTCAGAATCTAATAAATATTATCCAGATATCTTAAAAATCAGGCATGGCATTTGCTGCCCTGGTCATCCATGTTTTTCTGGCATTTGTATGAGGAACCACTATTAAGTTGTGACTTCATTTAACGTTCTGAGTGGAATTTTAGGTTAGAGGCAAATCGAAACCAATGTGTACTTCCAGATCTCATTATATTGAAATAATGAGGTTTTGACCTTAAATGAAAGAAATGTCATGGGATCAGCTGACTGCAATGTGATTTACTTCCCCTCCCACCCCTCGTCATGGATTAAGAGAATTCCCAAAAATTCATCATAAATCTGACATATAATAACAAAAATAATCCTTCTCAATTATTTTCTGACAGGTAATTGTTGTATTTACATCTTGAGGTGGTAGCTCTTTGAAAAGTGATCTTTTCGGTTATCCCTTTTTGCCTGTAGGTGTTTGCATAAAGCTGCACCCTGCAGTGTCACTGGTGGTGCTGTCCAGAGGGGCAGCTGTCCCTCCCTGGGGCTGCTCTGGGATGGTGGCTCAGCCCTCGGGTGACTCCAGCCTCTCCAGAGAACAGGAACGTGCTGCTCTGCACCAGCAGGAGCTGTGCTCTTTCCTCTGTTGCCTTCCATTGATTTACAGCTAACAGCACGGGGCTGAGAGCTCTACTTTGAATTACTGCAACTTTCCAAGCCCAGATATCCAGAGACAACCCTCGAGGTTGAAGGGTGCATTCTGAGCTCCCCTGGTCTCCTAGCCACAGGCCAGGACTGTGGAACAGTGAGGCTGCTGGTGTAGCTCTGCAGCACTGTCTTGAGGAATATCCCAGCCAGGATGCCCCTTTCACCATCTGTATTTGATGTGAGGACGTTTGATATGCAGAAAGCATTTCCAGTATCCACTAAAAGCACTTGTAGGTGTAAAGATGATGTTACACTGCTGCAATAAATCCCAAGTAGAAGTTTGGTATAAAAGGCTGTAGAGTGCTTGAAGCCCAAATCAATTTTTCACTTATTACTTCACCCTGCAAGTTTATACACAATTTGCATCAGAGATTTTGCAGACCCCCCTTATTAGTGATTTGCATGCATAAATATGGGTTTAAACGAGGATGCATTTGTCCCTTTGTTGTTCTATTACCAATTTAATAAGCAAGGGAGGAGTTCAATAGTGTCCTGCTTCTTGCAGTTCAAAAATACTGTGTTATACATCTTCTCTAATTTAAATTTTATTCAAATGGAATACTAAAAATGATCCATTAAGTTTATGCTTTAACCTCACCTTCTTCTAACCTCTCTGAAAGAGAAAAAACACAACCTTAGCCTTTGAATTCATGGGGCTTTTCCTTTCTCTTCTTTTTCCTTAAGAAAATAAGAAGTAGTGAGAGAAATAAAAAAAAGGTGTTAGAATGAAATAACTCTCCATGACTGAAGCTGATGTGTGATGTGGTGATGCATTAGACCCCTGAACTGGAAAACAGGCATTGAACTATTTCTTGAATAGGACAACTATTTGCTATCCCTTTTTTTAATTTTTTTTTTTTTGGTTTTGGCTTTGTTTTTTTGGTGCTTGTAACAAAGGCACAATCCAGTAGTGAATGATATGCCAAGGTTGATGTGGCAAACAAGTAGTTCCTAAAAATCTTTATTTCCACATTTTTTTCTACAGCATATTATGGGATTTGAAGCCATATTAGTTAAAATATTCCTTCCAGGAAAATGAATTTTTCCTTTCAAAAATTTATTTCATTGCACAGTAAGTGCAGAGAGACCCTTGAACACAGTTTATAACTGCTGTCCCATGCTCAGTACAGATGGATTTAAACTGGAACATATGTAAAAATAGAACATAGCAATTTTATGTAAACAGCCTAGAAACCAACAATTTCTTTAGCCAGGTAAGATATGACTGCTTGTCCTGAGCACTGCAGAAGCTCAGAATAAATGTTACTGATGAAATTAGAAAAAAAAAAAGTGAATTGTCCATGTACAAAATCTCACTAAAAGCCAGAAGATGTTTCTAATTGATTAGTAGTAAGGTTCTACAGCTTTCCACTGGAATTAGTGAGAGCCAAAATCCAATTACCTTTGTGTTAGTCTGTGGCCAAATGGATGATGTTATTGCATAAAGCAATAACAGTAAGGAACTAGATTAGGTATATTCCGTTTTCATGAATTTTCACTACATCACTTTGCAGGGTAAGGTATCACTGGTATTTTGCTGATACAAAGAGTTTTATGTCTTTGATGACACCTGATGTAATAGGGAGGGAGCAGGGAAGAAATGCTAAAACCAAATGCAGGCATAAATTCAAAAAGGAAAAAAAATTGTTTAGCTTGTAAAACACAATTTTAAAATTAATTGGAGTATCTTGAAAGCAGCAATGATCTAAGTAAAGACTTAAATATTAGGAAAGGTCAATGAGAGATCTGAAATGGATTCTGTTATACAGTTGCCTGTTAGATCAACAAAATGTTTTCGGTGATATGTATCTAGAATGAGCCACCTTGAGATTCACATCTGAAATTTTCATTTCTTTTTAGATGATATAATGATCTCTGAATTGATTCAGGAAATGAATAGCTTGTAATAAGCTCTGATATAAGGTTTATTGCCCCACTTTACAGCTGTTACATGTGTAGTCATTAGTAAGTCAAGGCTGGACTGAAAATTCTTGGATATCTCCTGGAATTTTCTGTCTGGATATCTGTGCAGGGTACCCAAAAGAGACGTGTGTGTCTGGTGGTGCTTTTCTCAAGGGCTCCCCTTCTTGTCAAGCACTGGGTCTCTTACTGCAGTAGATGCTGCAGCTGCAGTACCAGAGTCAAACCTGTCCTGATCACACCAGATGACTTTTTCAAAGTCAAAGACAGTTTTCACAGCTTTTGATACCAAGTGGACCAGGAGGCAGGGAACTGTTTCTCAGACTGCTTTGATTTGCCACCATATAAAAATTTACCAGGGGGAAAGAGTAGCTTTGTGGAAGAAAAATGAGGCTGCTGCCATCAGGAGTGGTTCCTAATCACCTTTCATCATTAAAACAATTTCTCCAGACTCTGCAGGTTGTGTGCACTAGCACCAGTTCTTGCCAACTCTCAAAAGCTGAATCTTAAATACCTTATTTCCTACCAACCAGAAACATGCCTGAAGCAAATGGGTGTTCAGTCACCTGAAATCAAACTCTCTCAATCATTCCTGTCAAGGTTACACAGCTAGTGAATCTGAAAAAAACTACAAATAAATCTTTTGCTTAATGACCTGAGCATGCAGGCTTGACTGAGGTTCTGTTTCCTGGTCCAATTTATGTTTAGAACACACCTCAAAAGCAGGTTCTGTCACTGTAGCTTTCTCATTCTTCTTCTGTAATACATTTTCCTTCCCTTTAACCAATAAATCAGTCTTCTGCTTCATCTAATGTTTCCTGCTTCACTTGTTTTTTTGCTGTAAAGATACAGGAAAAGAGTGGAAACAAGCACACCTTTAATCTGAGACTCAAGAGAATTAATTCCATGTGGCTTCTTGGTAAGGTAAGAGAAAATTCAGCAAGCTATAAGGACTTGAAAGGTCACATAGCAGGAATCCCAAACAATGCCACCACATATACACAGGAGTAACGAGGAAATTGTGCAAATGACTTTGACTAATCAGATTAAGTGTGTTTGCACTTACTCTTTGGTTTCTCTTTAGCTACCGTGTACGTAGAAATAGGAACTGGCAACCCCTCCCAAAGGGAACTGCTGAGGGAGGGTTGATGTCATTTGGGGGAAAAAGTGCTGAATCTCACTGTGCCACCAGAGAAGGGGCACATGATTTATCAAAGAGAAAACCTAACTGATGTTCTTATTGAGAGAGGTTGTGGGAATGCAGATTATTGGAGGAAATTTTTAATTTAATTATCCCTTTATTTCTTTAATGCACTGATACCATTTACTTGGCTATCTTTGTGCCTCTTTCATTTAAATGTTGCTTATATGCTGGAAAATAATACAATATTGCCATCTAGTGAAAGGAGAAAAAATATCCAGCCAAAATGATCCTTTGATGCATAAAAATGTTAATATGGTACTTAGAAATTAACACCTCAGAACACTGGGATTATTCAACTTTGACAAACCCATGCTGATAACTTGTAGTTTGATTTTGTATTCTCAGGGTTTTATTTTTTTACACTCAGTGGGATTCTTTGTTGTTTTCTCCACAATTTTTCACTCTTCTGTACTTCCACATGAGTGCTCATGTTACCTGCTAAATCTCCCACATAGTTTCATTGTAATTCCATGAAAACACATTAATATCCACCTTCACTTTGGAGTAGCTCCAAATCATAAGAAAATCAAAAAGTCTTGCAGTGATTTGCCAAGGTTTCTTCGGTTAATAAGGAATTTTCCTGTTTCACAAAACTGGATCTGGCCACAATACCGTGAACTCCTGAGTCACACCAAGTCTGCTTCCCGAACAGATCCAGGTTTGGGATTCCTCATGAATTCCTGTTGGATTCTCCTGTCATGAAAAAGTTGCTCAATCTTAGTGTGTCACCCAAAGCCTTCAGTGATAATCATAATGTTTGTTTCTGCATTCAGGAAGAGCCTGCAAATGTCAGATGGTGCTTATACCACACTTAGGAAAATCTAAATATCACTTAATTGAGGACAGAGGCACTTTGTGCAAGGGAATTACCAAGTCACGAGGCTGAGCCTTGCACTGTCACCCTGACTTGGTGTTTCTGTGCTGACACCCAGCCACACTGGGTAGGTCATTTTATTTAACTGTTTGGGTGAACAACCATGACCTTGCATGATTTTTTTTTTTTTTTTAACTATAGTAACAAAATATTCAATGGCAATACGTACATCTTGCAGTTACCCCAGTAATTTACTGCAAAAGGGATACAGCAAAGAGTAGCATTCTTGGAGGGTTTTTTTTTTCAGTGCAAATTACCAAAGTTTTGTCATCTTTATCATCACTGTTGCCTGAAATGCAGAAAGGCCTTTTCAGGCCCTCTGTAAATATGTTGGTGCTGGTACAGAAGCCATAATAGAAAGTTTCTATTAGGGGCAGTAGGAGACAGTAGAAGACAAGTGTAACTAAAATTACAGCAAAGTAATATAATTAATTGTGTAAACAACACAAGGTGAATAATAGATGAGTTTGTACTACAGGAGTAAAACATTGCCCTTCTGCACTCCTCCAGATTCCAGTCCCAGATAATGAGTTTACTGATCTCATAGAAAGTAGGGGACTGATGGCTTAAATCTTGGTTAACACACAGTGGGCTTGCAGGCATGTGCATTACTTATTTACAGCTCTGTCCTCAGGCCTCCAGTTTTGTCTATTTAGACCAATCCAAGAAAAATAAATCCAAGATCCAGTACGCCTATGACATTCAAACGTGTGTTAATGTGGCACAGATGATTTTCCTTTTTTGCAGAATATATAAATCATAGAATTACTGAATGGTTTGTGTTGGAAGGGACTTAAAGCCTGTCCACTGCCACCCCTGCCATGGGAAGGGACACCTTCCACTGTCCCAGGCTGCTCCAAGCCTCATTCAATCTGGCCTTGGACACTGTCAGGGATCCAGGGGCAGCCACAGCTTCTCTGAGCACCCTGTGCCAGGGCCTACCCACCCTGCTACAGACAGAGTGAAGGTATTTGGAACAAAACTAGGTAGAATAAAAGGAGTTTGATAAATATTATTCATGAAAAGTTGCATATTTGTGTAAAGAACTAGCTTCTTTATGAAGATGCTCCTTGAAAAACTAATTTTTATTTCCCAAACAAAAAGGCTGCATCATATGATCCATCTTTTGAAACATTCCTTCCTTCTTCAGATGATTTTCTTTTTCTTTGCCAGAGGTATTCGTATTTTGAGTCTGGATTTTATAAAAGTTTTCAAAATAATCTATAATAAAGATGATAAATTGCATATACCTTTCATGCAATAACCATCACTTTTCCAAAGCACTGATTTTTTTTCTAAAATTATGGCTTTGCATTAAGAAGTGAAGATGTCATTTATTGAATTACACTGCATATGTTGGCAATGTTTTTTAATGTGAATTTAAAAATACAACAATTTGTTTAGAGAAAATGTTTTTTGAAAAAAGCTCAAACAATTTTTGTCAGATGCTGACCTCAATTGCAAAAGACATTTTCAATTAAGGAAAACGTTTATATAGTTAGCAAGCTGTCATTCAGTAAAACTCATTTTTTTAATTAAACAGATGGTGATAACAAAGAAATTAATGAACATATACTTGCTTGCCTGCTATCCTAATTTGCATTTCTAAATTATTCAGGTTATGCAGCAATTAAGCTTTAATTGCTTTTAGACAAATGAATATCTCAGAATGAATGACAAATTATGATGAAACTGTCCAAGAAGCATAGTGTACTGTAATGCACATGCTATTTCATTTTGGTGGCAATTTTAGAAACCTGAATGTGGGCCTGGAACTTTGAAGGGCAGATTTCTTTGTTCTTTGTGCCCCTGGGCAGGTTAAGAGGAATGTAAGATGCAAAATTGCCACGACTTTCAAAGCTTTCAAGGATGGTTTGGGTGGGGGTTTAGTGCCTCCAGTCCTCTGCTCAGGTAAGGAGGGATGAGGAAAGGACATCGAGGGATCATCACAACTCTTCCAGTTGGGTTTGTGCTGCTTGATTTGTAATACTTGAGAAAGAATATCTAATTTAACCAAGCTGGTTTAGAGGGGAGTGCACTACAAGCCGGATTGGAGACAGGGAATTCATGCAGTGGGAGGGTTAGTCTGGGCCCAAAGAAATCACACACAATTAAGGTAGCCTGGTTTGCTTATTCCTCTCATTTGAGACTTCTTGCCTTCTCCTTGGAGCAGCTACATGAGCCACAAACACAAATCTTGTGACACCATTGTACTGCTCTCTTCGTTATTGATTAAACCAGCCAAACATCCAGCTCAGCCTCAGTGGGTATGAGCTCACTGCACAGGAGGGAAACTGATGATTTTATGGCTTTTTTATGCTTTTTATATAGCAAATAATGGCTCTGTGCATTAACTTTTCAAGTTGGGTGGTTTTACTGGGAGCTTGGAACTAGAGGGTGTTTAAGGTCCCTTCCAACCCAAACCATTCCATGGTTCTGTGGTAACTGGCACAAGACAGATGTATGAATGGATTTAAATGCAAAAATAAAGGGAAAATGCTATGATTGTTACATATCCTGTTAAATACTAAAAGGAGGGCACTTGAGAGCGTTGAACACAATAAATGTTTCAATTACTTTATTTTCTGTCATACTTTTAGACAGTCCATATCCCAGCCTTACAGCCAAAGTGGAAAAATGTCTCAATACATTTAGACAGACTGTATACAGAATTTTAATTTAGGTCGTCTTCTTACCAACCCCTAAGCATTAAAATGGGGCAATCATTTAGGAAAAGTATTCACTCCATATTTTCATTCTGTGTATGAAGAAAATCATGAGCTGAGCTCGTCAATGCAAGCTTAAATAAAATGGAGACTACCTGATAGCTGCTTCTTACTGATTACAGGGCCATGAAGCTGAGTGAATCAACACTGGGTTTCCTGTTAGAAGGAATAAATCTCACTTGAAATCACATCAACAGGACAGCTGCCTAAATATCTAGAAATAATCAAGTATTGGTTTAAGCCTATGATTCTGATGGAGAGTGATAGCTGCCAGAGGGGTAACAGCTTAGAAAATGTGATAACCTGAATAAATTGGGTACTATCATCTGGACAACAAAGCAGTATAAAAGGACTTGCAGCTTGTCACTTAAAAAGAATTGCATTGACACAGCAAATTATTAATTTATTCTCTGTACATCATTTTTAGAATAGGAATCGACCTCTTTAATCAGGGCAGATAATGAAAAATAGAGAGAAAAAAAAAAAAGCACTCACCCTGACATGGAGGTGTCTTTCTACTTAGTTTAGTAGTGTCTAAATCAAAAATTAGGCTTCTGTCATAACCTGTCTGTCAATAACATTGAGTGGAAATTTTTGTTGTTCAAATTCACAATATTAGATGTATCAGGAAAATTTAAGCCAAGATTTAGAAGAATAATGGCGACACTTTTTTTGGCTAATTTCCATCCAGATCACAGAGTATTGAATAAGAAAAAAATATTTAACTGTTGTCTTACCTTTCTTATTTAAAAAGATTTATGAAACATGAAGAAACCCGACCTTGCTATCAATACCAATGAGTCATTAATTATAGCATGCCAAAATGGATCTGTTCTCTGATTTTTCATTTTGAATATGAATTCTGAACTTCCTGGAGGAGACCTTATTGCAGGTGTTTCTCCTCTGAGTAGATTCTCCTTGCCCAACTTTGAATATCACAATTTTTTCTGTCCCTTTAAGATCCTGAAGGAGAATACATGAACTAATTTCTTTAAGGCAGAAATATCTAATGATTGATTTCAATTAGTGCAAAACTACCATTTTTTTTACCATCCCTTTTCAATTTTTTTATACATGCCCAGTGCAGGGCATCCATCCATCCTGTAGATATCCTCATCCAAAATGATGTACAATATTATTACCTCACCAGAAAAGGAGAAAAAGGTCTCCTTCTTGATAACCCCTTAAGTCTTTTCATGGTTTTACAGGACAGATGTCAGGGGGAGTGTAGGGTTGGTGAACATACACAGTATTTGTCTAAAATTCATTTCTGTTGGCACAGTCCCCATAAGGCACTAATGGTGTTCATGCTTTTGGAACATGAAAATTTTGTGGGCAGATATATATTTATTTAGGAGCTGTCGAGAGAATGGGGAAATAGCCTTTTTATATTATATTAACACTGCTTCTTACCAGGACTAGCCTTAGGAGTGTGACTGCATTTCATGTGGCATGGTGACATTTGTCCATGTGCCCGAGCCTGGCCTCTTTGTGACTCGAGCTCTAAGGCTCAGGGGCTCAAAGCCATCTGGAAACATCAGTGATGTTACATGTAAAAATCATTCTCAGGCTCTGGTTGGGGTCTCTGAAGATGCCCAAGTCTTGTGTCACCCACTGAGGTACAGCTCTGCTGTAGTTTATCATAAGTTTTCTACAAAAAGGTCTGTGAAGGCCTTTTTTGCCTGTTTTCTGCATCCAGCTTTGTTTGACGAAAGCATTAAGGAGCCTTGAAAATGAATGGCTCAATTTCCCTCCAACAAGAATTCCTACATCCACTTTGTGTATAAAACTTTAATGCAAGTGTTATATACTGACCACTGTTCTATTTCTGGCATTACTTTCCATTGCTTCTTAATAACGTGGGTTTTTAATAACATTTATTATATTATCAATGTTTAAAATGGACTGGGAGCACATCGCAGAGTGGAAAACATCTGCAGATGCTTTTCAGAATGTGAAATCAAAGATGCAAGTGCTAAATTATGGCAATTCTTAGTATCTCTTTATTACAGAGGGTTTTTACCTCTTGACATTGACAACTAAAGTAGCTTCACGTTTAGATTTTCCCTGAAAAATACTTATAAAGTTAAGAAATTCCAGTAATTTTTTTCCCAGATATTTTAGTGCAATCAAGCTAGTACATGCCAAATGTGAAATACAAATTAAATATTTGTATTAAGTCAAGCACTTATTTTCAGGTGGATATTAAAATTATGGTATTAGTAATCAAGAATGTGGCTGAATTAACAACATATGAAATGCAAAGCAAATTATTAGATTTTAGTTTTCCACTGGTCTCAGTAAAACAACCTCATAAATCTTATAGAAAAGATAAATGAGTGACCAGGATAAATAAAGAAAAAAGTTGTCTGAGTCCTAATGAATACTTCCCCATCAGCTATTCATTATGGCTCAAACACATGTTGCCTTTAACACGAGTGCATGATCTTGAATATTATTAAGGTTTAAAGAAATTTAAATGTGACAAGCTCAAGATTAAATGTGGCACAGAAATGAGTTTAGGGAGCTAATTAGGTTTTGTTGGTCCATCCTGTGTTTGACAGATATGTAAGAGCAGTAATACTAATTAGGGGGACCATAGCACCCAACAGATATCAATTTTATCATGGAACTGCAGTTTGTGCCACACATTCCAGAGGAATCACCTCACCCTGTCTGAGACATTTTGAAAATTAAAATAATTCTGTGTGCTACAGTTTTACAGCAAGCACCACTTTATATGAAATAGGTCTACTATCCTTAAAAATCTAAACATGGATTCTTCACTTTTAGAAAAGAATTCCATCAGATGCATAATTTCTCAAACTATAAATCTAATTTTCAGGTGAGGTTAATTTTTCCACTATATATTTTTGATTTTGATTCCACAGAGAATCATTTTATGAGCATTAAAATTAGTTTTCATTTACAGTGCTGATTTAAAAAATAATTGGGATAGGAACAGTGTTTTTAAAAGGTGATGAGGTATCACAAAGGATGTTATGTTAATATATAATTTATCTCATTCAGTAGTGAAAATTCATTAATTCCTGGTTAGTCACCTAATCAAATATCTCTCAACTGGTATTTATAGCTAATACCAGAAATCTACTCACTGGGTGATAATGGAAAAGAATGGGAAACATATAATAATTTTTCTTTTTCAACCATATTCTTATAGTTAGGGTAACACAAGTAAAAGCTTGTAAAATCCACCCCATTTTAAGCCAAATATTTCCAAAACTTGTATTATCCCTCTTACTATAAAAGTGTAAGTAAAGATAATGCAATATTGAATAAAATAAAATCAACCTAAATCCAGAAGCAGCATCAGCAGACAATGTCCTGAGTCACAGAGATACCAAGGTGGGATCCATCAGCCCCACACTCCACAACAAAGCAACATCTGTCAACAACACAGTGTTCCACCTTGGCACAGGGAGAAATTATACTCAGTTGTTTGGGTCGCTGAATTTTATCTTAAGCAGAGAAATCTGTTCTTGGGCAGAAGAAAGAGGGAGATGAACTCAAAACTTGTGCCTTATTATCCAATCAAGCTCCAGTGTTAAAAGATTCTGCAGAGTAAAGCTTGAGCCATCATCACTAGAACAAAAGGATGGAGGCTGAAACAATCACATTAACATCTATCAAATCCTTGGACAAAAATTGACTTTCTGACACAAAGCTGCACAGGTTAGTGAATGAGCAGATGCCACGGAATGAGAGACTGATGCCTCAACAATAGCCTGAAGTCTGACTAATAATCCAGAACCAATTTGTCACAGATGTCAACTCTAAAGTATTGGTTAAGCCCTGAGCAAAGAGTCTGCATTTCAGCACCTCACAGAGGTTTTATTTTAGCTGTATTGTTGTAAGCAGCTATTCCAAATGCCCTTTTAAACCTTCTATTCCTGGTGCCTCCTTTTAGCCTGTAAGTGAATTTATTAAAACTAAGAACCAGCTCTATTTCCTCCAAAACAGAAATAGAGGTACAAATTATGTAGAATCATTTCAAAGTCCTCTGTTACAGTGAGCTTTGGAGAACAGTGCTTTAGAGCTTTCAGGTGCCGTACTCAGATCAGGATTCCTGCCTTAACTGTCTTTCATATTTCATGACATTAAAATCTCATCACATGAGAGTTTCATCTTTTCGTTCCAGACTGTGAAATAGAAAATGGTAAGGATGAGGAAAGATCCATCATTTTCTTCTATCTCCTCCTCAGAGTGACTAGATGGAGGTCAGGTGAGGGGAAACTCCTTTGCCTTCAGAGATGTAGTGATTTATTTATACCCTGTGCTATACCATACAGGCCTTGCGTATTTTTCATTTCTGCTTCCTGTCTGTGCTCTTTCTCTTCTAAAATGAATTTAGCAATTTAGAAATTGTAATCATCTTTCTTCTTCTCTAAACCATGAATAAGATATTCCTTAGCAAAGCACTCATTGCAGAGCACTGCTTCAGTGCTCTGTACCACTTGTGATAAGAAATCAGGGTACTAATTCTTGCACATTACTGTAGCCTTAATATATTGAGCTAATAAAAAATACTCTTCCACACATGCATAGGAATATTCAGAGAGATTATCTTCTCCTAACACAATTTGTTCCTAGGAGACTGATTTAATAAAGCTAGAAAATCCATGTCTTCTAATGGTATTCTATTAATCTTCATTGGCAAGCTATTTTTCTATTAATAATGTAATTTTGAAATGTAATTTTATGTTAATAAATGGCATCAGCAACTATTTTCTAGTTTAAAAAGAAATACATCTGGAACCCCCAGCACAGTATTCCAGACTTCTCTACTCTCTATCTAATCAGTAGATAATGACATTTAATAGCACTTGGAAGAGGAAAACAAAATAAAATAACCATAAACTAGTTAATTGGTTTAAAAACAATGATTCAAAACCTCTGCCACATCTCTGTAGCACAAAGATACATTGAAAAAAGAAAGAGGGGTTGTTTGTTAATGAAAATAACCTTAGTTCTCTTGTCTGGAGCCTTCATACTTCGTATTGCTCAGCAAATGACTCAAAAAATGCTTGAGTTGAGTGGCTGGGCAGCACTCCCCGTGTCTGCCAGTGGGACCATTTAATTTGACTCTGATCTGATTCTGTCCATGGGAATGCAGAATATTGGCACTGAGCCATCAAATCCAGTTTATTGATTCGGTTCCTGTTGTCTATTTAACCCTGGCTGATGTGCTAAGCTCTTTATATTTTAGTTCTCATATGATTCCCACAAAATACTGAACCTGAGCTCTTCCTCATGGGATCTGCAACCCTGGCAATCCACTGTTCCTTGTCTGAAGGAGCAGAATGGGGACGTGTTCTTTGAAGTTTTTGCTTGCAGTGGGTGAGATTTACCATGAATAATTCACTTGACAGATTTTTACCCCTTAAACTGTTCAATTATTGATCACAGAATGAAAATCCTCCAATGTACTAATTATTTTAAATGATTTGTGAATTATTATGGGTGTATTTTGCCCACAGATTGTGAGGATCGTTATGAATATTCAAAATTTTTACTATGAGTTGCATAAATCATGTGGGATTTAGAAGACTTACACTGTAACAGACAGTATGGCCTGAATTACACTTTGACAATTGACATAATTTTGTAGCTACACAATATGACATTGCAGTCAATAAACTTTATTATTTGGCCACTAATAACTCTCAACCCCTCTGATGGATGTAGGAAGTGAGAAAATACGGGGGGGGGGGGGGGGAACACCCCAACATATTTTGATCTTCTCTGCAGGAAAATGACTGTAATAAATTGAATGTAAAATCCTATGAAAAGGAAGTTGATCTTATACAAAATCTTTGGGTGAGTTGATTCTACCCACTCCATGCTCCACATGGGACAGGTGGTTCTGCACAGGAGGAGTATAGCAAGGATAATTTGTTCACAGCAGAGGGGACAAGGGACACCAGCTGGCAAGTTTGCTCTGAGTTTCCATTCCCTCTTTGCTGGCAACAGCTGGACAGCTCACTTATATCCCATTGGAATCCAGCTGGGATGGGTGGCCTTTCCCCTCTGGACCTTGCTTAATTCAACTTTCAGGAACCCTGAGAGAGGCTGCTACAATGTCTGGTTTTTCTTGGCTCAGACAGGGATTGAATGGTTCATCTGTCATATGCTGTCCTGTTTTTGACATGCTCTTGCACCTCCCATTGATGCCTTAATTTTCACCTTCCCTGTTTTTCAGGCTCTGTGCTGCCCAGGTGCAGCTCTGAGCTCACAGGCAGGGTCACTCAGCTCTGCACACAGCAGGGACACAAAACAAATCCTTCTCCTGCTGCACACCAAGGACAACTTTCAACCCAAAGCACAACCAAGGGTGGCTGCAGGGAGGAACAAGAAGGATGGGACCTGACAGCCTGCAGCTGGGATTGGACAATTCAACCCCAATGTGAAAATGGACCAAAACTTACAAGAATGTAAGACTTTGTGACCAGTCAGCCATTTTGTGACTATTTTGGGTCCACCTTGTTTGTAGCCCTGGCCAGGCCCTGTCCTGCCCAAGGTGTATCCTGGAGGCCTTTCAATGAATCCCAACTTTATTCTC
>VZUI01037183.1:0-58612 GCA_013401135.1 Cettia cetti | reverse complement strand
CGCGCCGGGCGCGGGCCGCGCTTTTATAGCGGGAGCGGCCGCGCAGCAGCGCCCCCTGCGGGCCCGCCCGCGCCCGGCACCGAGACACAGACAGAGACTGAGCCTGCCCGCGGAGCAGGCTGCGGGGCGCTACCGGCGCTGCCCCGTTCTTTGTTTTGTCGGTCGTTTATCCCAGGTTAGCGCCCTGGAAGCACGTTGCTAGTAGGTTATCGAATGCGGGGTTTCTTTTATTTTTGGGGGAGGGAGGTGCGGAATGTTTAGGGTCAGCGTCTGTGTAACGGTGCCTCAGATGGCGCCGGGCAGAAACGGGACTCGGTCGTGGCATGGCTTTTCTGCTCCCTGCCTGGCTGCCCTCCGGTTCTCCCACGCTCCGAGTTCATTTATCTTTCACTTTAAAACGAGCAAAACAATAGAAAAATAAATAAACAAATAAATAAATAAAAAATACCGAGCAGAGACACAGATTTGCTATTCAGCACAACTTGTAACTCGAAGGGTAATCTCCATCACTTTTGCTATGCTTAAACTGCAACCCAAGGGTTTTACTCCCGTAGCAATGAGAGCTCTGTGGTGCCGGCAGAGGATCTTTATCTTGCGTTTACAGCCTTATCTACACCTACAGCCCGTGCTACAGCCCTCTCTGTGGGCATCGTTACATTCCCGGTGAGGTAGCGCTCAGTTGTTTCGATCAGCTGTTAAAATCGGCAGCAGGCACGAGATCAGATGGGAGTTTTATGATCTGTGTCTAATGCTGGGCAACTCAATTAATTTTTATGAAGTCCTCTGGGCAAATGCATGAAGATCTGTTCAGGAGGGGGTGATGAAGGGATTCCTCGTTTGCGAGGCCAGCCAGATGATACACAGAATCCTCCAGTCTGGGAGCCCCCGCAGTGACGCCTGGAGACACTGGGAGAACAGCCAGGAGCTCACACAGAGGTATGAGACACAGAGTGCCTAGGAGTCCAGGGAGACATGGGAAGAAATGCCCTTTATCTGCATCCCAGTGCCAGCAGATAATGGGCAGTTGAGGTCCAGTACAGTATTGAGGAAAGGCTTCGCTTTCCCAGTGCCTGTCTGCTCAGGCTGGTGTTACAGCCTCATACGGCAGGACAGTCACTGTCATAGGAGATATCCTTATTTCCCAGGCACACAATAACTTCCCTATTTCTGCCTGTGCTCAAACACACTGTGCTTGCATCTGTCTGCAATCTAAAGTGCCAAGTACCATCCCTGTGGCACCATAAGGGTGTCTCTTATCCTTAAAGGACCTTCCTTTAAGGTTTGTCCTCCCGCTGAATAAAGCTGTGTTCCTCCCCCCACTCCCCCCCTCCCCCAAACACACCACTCTGGACTAAATGCTACGCTTCACTTACAAAGACAATGAAGATAAAGGATCTTAGCTGGTAAAGTCACTGAGAGCATCTCTCTGGACGGCACAAAGGAGGACCCTGACAAGCCAGGCACGGGCTGGCTTCTCTGTGGTGGTTTAGGACATGAACCCTCCTGCCTCCCAGCAAAGCAGCCAGGACAGGAGATGTGGCTGCACCTCAGCTCACAATTCAGAATATTGTTTATGTTCAAGCCCTGAGCTTATCTATGGCTAAAATAAGGAGAGGGGATTCTGAAGAAGTGAATGAAGCCATCCTGCCCCTCAGCCATTGATATTCAGAGAGCAGCAGTGGTGTTTGTCTTGTCCAAAGGCATTACCATGAAGCCATTGATGACAGGGACCTAGCAGGCTTCCATTGCCCTCTTTTACATCAGTATTTGAAAAGACCCACTGGGTCTATTAAAACAGGGACAATAACAGAGAAAATCCAAATTTACCCAAAATATTAATCAGCCTGAATATATTTATTATATGGAAAAAAACTCAGATACATCCCAGCATCAAGTTGCTTCCCTCAATCATTTTGCCAACAATCATTGCTCCCTTCCTCTGACTTCTGATCATGGAACTATTGCACTCTAAAAGATAACTCATGTTGTTATCACACCTAATTAAAAGCTACTTAGCTGTAGAATGTGGGCCTGACTTTATTTTTAGATTCTGTGCAGAACTGAAATTATCTGCTGTAGATAATTCACATAAACTTGTTTTTCTCCAACATTTGAAAGAGAGATCTCTAGCCTATACAAATGCTCAATGAAAGATTTCTTATGCAACTCCAACAAGCAGGAGGCATAACAAAAGAATAGTTGTTTATGCTGTATAGAGTAAAAGAAAATTATGAGAAACTGAAGAATGGATGGCTTTTATACATGTAGGCAGAGCAGTTTCAAGCCAAACCCACTTTGTTGATGTGTTTAGGAACAAGCTGCTGCAGCTACAGAGAGGTGGCAGAAGAGCCTCACACATAGACCTGGAAATAGAAGGCAGTGAGGAGGCCCTGGCCCAGGGCACAGACAGCCTGCCTCGGAGCACACAGGGCTGGATAGGGCCCTGATGGAACTGGGGAATGGCATAACCACACCCCTTGGCCATGGCTGCCTGTCAAGCCTCCCAGATCTTCCCTCCCTGTCATTAAGAGCACGGATGGTGGGCACACTGGAGGCACCTTTTGCTGCACATCCAGGCTTCATCCCTGGTGTTTAAACAAGCACCAGGATACCTCAGAGGCTCTGATTGTACTGATGGACATGGTGGGACGTGGGAACTGGCTGGATTGGTGGTCATCCATGCTGATTGATTGTAAGTGTGCTGCAAGGCCATTGTCGTGTAGCCTGGCACAGCATGACAGTGCCTGGGCACAGCCTATGGTGGCATACAGAAGGGATTGTCCCCAGCAAGCAGCAGAGATGGGACTGCAGTTCTTCCCATTTCCTTCACCCTATGCAGTCTCTCAGCTCCGTCACAGGAGGCTTTTCAGCCTCCAGCTTCACTCCAAGTCATACAATCCACATCCTGTTTCATGCAATAAAATACCATTCCTGTGGGCTGCTGCACAGCTTTACATTTGCTCAGGCAGCATAGGTTGGGAGGGAAGGGGGAAAAAAAAAAAAAAGGAAACATCTACATCTCTGCATTAATACCAATGTCTTAGGGCCACAGGGGCACCAGATGGGAGACTAGGATCACGCACTGTGCAGCATGGATATAGCCAGTCTGTGCCTGTGGCAGCTCCTGGCTCTGTTTATTCAGGATAAATACAAAGCCAGGGATGCCAGAAAGCTGCATAAGGCTCATTTCTCTGCAGAAATAAGCAAGAGACACAATCGGTGTTCAGCTTTGCAGATTATCTGGGAATGATGAAAGTCAGGGGAAAAAATAGCCTCCCCTCTTATGCCTAGATAAAGCTGCAAAAGCTGCAACATCACATTAAGGCTATTAGCTCCAGAAGCTTTTTTAAAGGTTTTTGTACCAGGGAGGATGCAGCTTGGGTCTGCATGAGGAAGGGTCCACAGAGAAGCTCCTGGGCTGCAAGCACTGCTGAGGGCACAGGAGAAGGGACTGGGGCTGCTGCTTGAGGGCACAGATAGGCAGTTGCCTGGTGCCCAACTCTGACTGGGTAAGATGCATAAGCTGCTATCTTCTAAGGGAACTTTACCTTAGCCTTCCGGGTGTGGCCTGCACACAGTTGATGAGCAAATTTTTGCAGTTGGAAGTATGATTTTTTTATATATTCTTTTGTGTTGTGTTTTTTGCTGGGGTTTTTTGTGGGTTTTTTTTGTTTGTTTGGTTGGTTGGTTTTGTTTTTTAATAGGTAATTACTGTAGTCCTAGTAGCTATTTTTATTTAAATTCCATCCTAAACTTCAGCTACACCGGGTAAACTTGAGTGCTGACATACTTGTCCCAGTATGAGGCTATCTGATACTAACTTAGGTATCTTCTTGTATTGAATAGCTGCAACAACACAGGCACTTTTCCATTAACACAAGCAGTGACTGGATCACTTAAACTGTTATCAGTGTAGTTAAAGTGGGACAACTCTCATGTCTCAGTAAACACTGAGAAGCTGGCTCTGTCTGTGACTGCTGCTCTTCTCATCAGAGGAGAGACTGGCTTGACAAAGCCTTCCAAAGAAACCTGCACTGCAAAGACATAGGCGAGCTCTATGTAAATTACAGCCAAACCAACTTATTCTCTCATCTGTGAATGCTGGCTGGCTAATTTAATAAGAAATAAATGGCAGCACTCAGGGCAAATCTATCATGTAAAGCAAACAGTCTTTCCCAGGAAAATATCAAACTAATCTATGAAGTTGATTTCTCCTTCATTTAAATTAGGAGGACTGTCTTCTACACTTAAGTCACTTGTGACTGAAAATCCTGCAAAAACATTGCATTGGGCACGCTAACAACAACAGTAACCTGCTCATTTTTGAGTAGAGTACAACCAATTGGCTAGGATGACTTCAAATACTCTTCAAATGGCTGGATTATTTTAAGCCATAAATTCAAAATCTTCTGGGATCACAATAGTTGCTTCTCTGAGCTGTGTTACTGCTTGATAACAGCAGTGAAACACTGCAGACAGATGATAAAGCAGTTTGATGTGAGCTGTTGTGAATGACACCGTGGAAGAAATCTGTCCCATGAGACCTGAGGAATCCCAACCATGAAGAGGAGTAATTGTGGTCAGATAAAAATGGCAGCTTGCATAGCACATCAACTTGCTATCTGAATAAATATAATTGAGCACATTTACTTGCACCAAGGGGACTTTTCATGTGCATGATTTCTAATAATCATGAGAAAAGATTGCACAATTTAAGTAATATTTATATGGTCCATATCCCCCCCCCCAATTTGTACTGAAGAAATGTTACAGTTGAGAAAAACTCAGCTGTTGAGGCAGCCCAAGCAATGTGATTCTCTGTAGATTATGGATCTCCATGGATTCATGCAGTTGCATATATAAATATGTGTACATATACCTATATGTAACTGCACATACACAGTCAGCAGTCTATTTGCAGATTGTCTACTTCTGCTGCCTTTTGAGCCACAAAAGATCAAGAGTGCCTAGATCGAAACAGTTTCTGTTCAAACAGCAGTGCTCAAGACAACAGGATGGTTACATTGCAGAAGAACCACCTCTCTCCAACTCCTCTGCCAAGAGGTGGAATTTTGAGACTGTCAGAGTTCAGAACAGGAAAACAAGGAGCTCCAATGTTAAGCCTGCAGTGGGTTTTGGTGTCTGCTTACACGCATTGTGCTGCTGCCATCAGGTGACAGACTGCACCCAAGTTGCACCTTACTGACTGTGGGTGGGGAGGTCTGATCCTCCAGTCCTTTCCCCACACCTCAACCGAGCCTCCTCCCTCATTTCCCCAGCCCCACTGGTTGCTGAACCCACACCGAAGCCAATTCATTTCACTAACCCTGCTCAAACCGCTCCAGCTGTCATCACACAGCAGGGCTGCATTCCTGCTCTCCTCATAATGGCCCCAGCAGCTCAGAGCTGGAGCTGCTCTGAGCCACCACAGCATTGCAAAAAAACTAACAGGACAATAAAGGTCTTCTTCTGAGTTTGCACATGGAACTGCAGCAGCAGCAGGGCTGCAGCACAGCACTGGGGATGGAGGGCAGGAGGCAAGACCCTTGGAGGCAGCAGTGGGGTGGGCTGAGGGCTGATTTGGCAACACAGCCAGTCTGGCTTAAGGTGGTTCATTTTCTGTCAGGTTGATGACTGACTGGCAGAAAATGGGGGGAAAAAATAAGAAAACTGAAGAAAACTGATCAGACTCACAAAGGAGTTCAGCGAGCATCAGCACTGGTACATGAAGAGGGGTGAGGAGAGCAGGAAAAGGTAAGGGGAAAGGAGAACATGGAGGGAAGAGAAGGATTTCAGCTTTTTTCAGAGCTGGTTAGATTGACTCAGTGTATCATGATGCTCTGCTCATTAAAATGCAGCTGGTCACCCAGAAAACCTTTCCTACACAAAGGAGGCCAGACCCCTGTTCCTTCCTGTGTGCATGACAGGAGGGCTGCCCAAGGAATGCCATGGGAAGGAGAAGGTTGAGGGAAGGATGGCCAGTGGGAGTCTGTGTTGTGAAACCACAGCCTGAGTCTGAAAACTCTGCCCTCAATCTATAGGCTGGCTTAGGGAACTGAGGTGCTATTTTTTAGATTTCCAGAAAACTGTTTAAGGAAAACAGTCCTTGTGCTATGTAATAAGTGATCAGACTTCCACAAATAGGCAGCATAACAGCTGCAGGCAGTGGGGTGGAATAGTCTTGACTCATGGTAAGCTTGCTCGCCAGCCACACTGCCCCTTCAGCCACCCAGGAACATGCAGAAAAAAGGGCAGAAAGAAAGGACATGTAATGGAGTCACCCTGTATGATCAGTGAAGGAACAGGGAACAACTGCCTGTGCAGGAAGCAGAGATACACCCTGTCCAGAAAGCAGGGGTAGGAAGAAGGACCTGGACCTAAATTTAGGAGCATATTACAGTTGAGTTACTGATATGCATGCACCCAGCTCTCCTCTGGCAGCCCAGAAGCACCAGTTTGTCTGTGTAACTTGTATCACAGGTATATCCATCACTTTAGAGATGCAAAGGGATCATTCAAGCCCCTGCTCTACCAACCATCCTCATTACTGTGTTCTCCATCCTTTACCTTGATTGACTCTCAATTCATCTGAGGAGGAGGGAGAGGAGGAAGATGTGACTATTAAAAAGCAGCAGCAAGAATCCTGAACATCAAATGTTCAGCTTGGCTGGTAAAGTGACTGAATTCACTGGATAATGAACCAGTTTTTCCCTCAGATTTAATATAAGAGAGGAGGATATATCATGGACTTAAGAAATTTACCTTACATACAAGAGAACAGAGCAATATTATGTGGAGGATGAAGTCACAGGAACAGGATTGTCCAGATCATCGCCTGAGGAGGACACAAGAAATCCATTCTCCTGGCTGCTTTTTCCATGAGAATGAACACCCAGCATCTTTTACTGTGAGTGTTTTTGATGCCTCTTTCTGAGCAGCCACATTCAGCATCATCTTCCTCAGATGAATCAAGATCAGTCAAGTCAATGCAGCGTGAAGGGCAGAAATGGAGGATAATGCCTGAGCACTCTCTCTCTAAACAAAGCAGCCAAGATAATTTCCAACACTTACCTGCTCATTAATTCTGGCATAAAAACTGCTTCCCTATCCACTGCATGGCTAGTGCTAGAATGGCTAGAATATTTTTCTGTTTTCAGGAATATATTCTCCGTGGGAAGGAGACTATGGCTGTGTATTTCTTCTGACTAGCCAAATAAGGGCTGTAGTTTCTTCACAGCTCTCTCAAGGCCCATGACTTCAGTTTTCTGAATGTTGCTGTATGGAGAACAGAAAACCCAAATGCACTCCAAACTGGAACTTTTATTTGAAGGTGTCTATGCTGTGGGGGAGCCAGGCCTGTTCAGGGGACTTAGGCAGGTTGGATACAAGACAACATTGCAGTCAGGCGTTTTTACAGAGGGTTATGGACCTTGCCAGACCTGCTGGACATCCTGTTTTAGAGGTTGCTAGCAATGCAGTGGCCAGACCAAATAGTTGTAAAATCGTACCCAAAGATATCCTCCTCAGCTGGTCTGATTTATACCATGGCTTTGCAAATCAGCAGTAGGAAACTTCACCCTGTTCTCACCAATTATCACTGTTTGAACTTGTGATAAATCGGACAGAGGAGAAGAGTAATTTTTTAACAGAACATTACTTTCTGTTTGGATTGCTTGTTTGAAAATTCACAGCTTAGGATGCACTGTAAGCAGTGACCATGGAACAAAGAACATGGCCAAGCCCTGGCTGAACCAAAACAACATTGCTGGAGCAGTGGTAGATCTACATGCCTTTCTCTGCATCTCCTCCTGGGAGAGCTGGGAACTGTCAAAATCAAGAATAAATTGAAAACAGGGATGGCTCAGCTTTATTATGGTATCAGCTAGTTCTCCTCAGAGTATGCTTAGATAATAGCACTAAAGAAAATAGAAGCTGTCTTACAGTAGAGCTGCTGTTACCCATGCCATTCAACTGCTGGAAAAGCAGCACCAGGTAATTTTCAGGGAAAACTCACTGCATATAACTATGTGAAGGAAGAAAACAGCTGCAAACGACGACCAGGAGGAAAACAACAGCAATACAGTCACAGCCAGGAAAGCAAACTGACACTCATGTGGATGCAGAATAATGAGCTTTGTGCAGCTATGACTGACAGTGGGGCTTATCAGCAGCCCGAAATGGCAGGGATGCTCCTTCAGAAAATGATATTGCAAATGAAGTGGAAGAATGAAAAATTATGACAGTGATTCTGACAAGCTCCAAGGAAAGTGAATTCTTCAGCAAGTGCTTTAGCAGGCCCATAAGCAGCAGTGACACTGGCTGCAGATTCTCTCCTGAGGGCAGCTCAGTCCAGCAGCCACAGAGAGAAGGAGCAGTGAGAACAGAGCTCGACTCTGACAGAGATTTCTGCATAATACAGACAACTGAAGAGCTTCAAAGAAAGACCATTATTTATACAGCACTTATATTAAAACCTGTTCCCTCTTATATGCCATCCTCTTCTTATCTTCCAATCTTCTGTGGCTTTATGGCACCATTCAGTAACAACCCAGTTAGACTGTCAAGCTTTTGATTCTCACACTTTAAAACCCAGGGTTCAACAACTGGGACCAACAGACAACTGCCCTGTGGGATGGGGGGAGAATTTGAGATATTTTCCCACTTTGCTTTCCACTGGGACAAGGTTTCACTTCCCTGAGCCTGAGTTCATCTGCAGAGACATCTGGAGTTTGGGATGTTCTTGCTGAAGGTAACTCCTTGCCCATGGGGACTGCAGTTTAAAGAAGGGGTGAGTGGATTAGGAGGAGGAGGCTAGCTGAGTCCACAGACCATCTGCCTGTGCAGGGCTGATGGTTTGTCAGGATTTACCACAGCCTCCATAGGATTTGTAGGCAACAGAAAAGAGACAGAGTCAAGAAGTAAGGACTCTCTTCTGGCTTCCCTAAGAGCAGAGGAGAAGGCTGCTCCAGGGCTTCCTGCAAGCATCAATTATACAGACTCCTCCAGGGCAGGCAACCTGTCAGCCTCCTATTCCATGGATATTTCCATTTGGACAATGCCTTTTGCACTTGGTTTTGCTTTATAATGAGATTATGTGACCTCTGAAGCAATTGAAATACAAAAAAAAAAACCCTGAAACTATCATGTGTCTGCTTTTCTGTGAAGAACACATTTATAATTGAGTCCTAGAGACAGGGTTGGAATGGGATTTTCTCCCACTCCCGTTTCTTTACTTCCTTTCCCCCTCAGCACATACTTGTTTCACAACCCTTTCCTGCACTAACCTCAGAGATGGACATGTTTTCATTTCAGGCACTTGACCTATTGTCCTTGGGTATTGTATTTAACCAAACCCAGCTCTAAGCCCCTAAGAATGAATGGATTACTGTCTCTCTACAAATTTTGTAAAAATGCTGTAGGAAACGTCAGCTTCACAGTTTCCAGGGTTTGTGTTTAAGGAAAAAGGATTACTGTGCCAAACAGTGAATTACCAGCTCCTAGCTCCTGCAAACGAGACTGATGCAAATCTTTCTCAAACATCTCAGAAAAACTGGGATTAAAACTGTGCTGCTGCAGTCCAAACACTGCCCTGTTCACCCAGATATCCTCTGCCTCCCTGTCCCAGGAGGGGCCATGCCCATGCAGCCACCCTCATTTGGGGCTCACCATCACAGCCAGGGACACACAGGGGTGCTCCCCACACTGGCAGTGTCCTCCCTCAAAGGGAGACAAAAGGTGTGACTGCCATCCAGCTGGACACCTTACAGCCTGCATAGGGAGAGCCTCCCTCACTTTATCTCTGGTGAACCCTGGTAAGGCTTTTATTGAACAGCACAAGCCTTTGGCTCTGGAGCTGCTGGAGCCTGTTCTCCACAGGCTTGGCACCACCTGCTTGGGTTGTCTATGATAAGGTGAGGCAGCTGCAATTGGGGCAGATGTAAGAGCAAGACTCCCATGGGCTGTGTGGGGATCAACCAGGCTGCTGTGATACCCTGTGGCTTCCCTGATATCTAATAATGCAAGTCAGCTCACCCACCTGTGCTTCTGGGGGAGTGCACCTGGGGTACCTGGCCACTGCCTTCATGACGCAGGTGAGTACTTGAGATATTTAAGATTTCTATTTCCATATCAAACTTAAGTGAAACCAGCCAAAAGGAATTAGGAATCCAAGAGATTCAAAAGGCAAGTAATATTGTATGATGTGACTCTTGGTGATGGCGCTGTGCAGACCCAGGAGTTGGACTCAATGATTCTTGTGGGTCCCTTCTACCTCAGCTTATTCTGTGATTCTGTGGTTAGCTTCCAGCAACCCTCAGCTCAAGTTTCCTTCACTCCCTCTGACCTGGTAGGCCTGATCCTTTGCCATATTGACTGCTGCCCCATCATTTACACTCAAAAGTATATGTAGATGTGTTATCACAGCTCCTCACAGGCACTTCTCCCACCACATGAGGATGCTGACCACATCCAGACACCTGGAAAGGGTGGTGGTACCTGACGGAGTTAATGGCCACTTTTCCTGGGAAGAAAGAAGGTGGAAGAGATCCATACCAGGAGAGTGTGCTGATACAAGAACAGCATGGGAGAATATAGTATGGATAAAAAAAAAAAAAAAAAAAAAAAAGAAAAAAAAAAAGACAATGTGAAGCAAAACTAGAAGGAAAGTGTAGGATGAGGTAAAATAAATCCAGTATTAATCTGATGTGAATTTACTTGCATCATTCAGTTGGAGACCACAGTGCATATGCCAGTAAAAAAAAGTGCGTTTATACTGTTTAGGTGCTCCTTCCCAAGGATTAACCATGTCCTGGGAGGAATACTGTTCATTTCCAATAAGGAAAGCATTCGTATTTATAAAAAAACCTCAGGGCAGGAGATGAGAGGACACCTGGCAGTGGTCCTTATCCCTTAAGTGGCCTCCAGCTAGGAATCAGATTTGAAGTAAATAAACAAACCTGAGCAGGAGCATGCTCATCTAGGTGCTCTTAAAAATGAGCAGTATGTATAGCTCCTAATTACAGTGACATCTGCTTTGTCCTTAATGAGTGACAACTGAGAAAGTCTCTTCCCAAAAACACTTTTGACATTATCGACATAATCAGAAGTCATCCCAATATATGCAGGCAATTAGTGATAACCACATTTCAAATAAGAAGTAAATCTACCACAAGTGTCAATATTCATCTGGAGAGTACGAATCTTTGAGTCATATTTAAATGAGTTTCCTTAATTAAACCGACAATGAAGTCAGTTCATGTTTATGAAAGTGCACCTCTTCCTCTATCATCACAGGTTAAAGATTCTCTGGAACTTTCTCTCCTTTCTTTATTGAGAGCTTGTAGAACTGAACCAAGTTTGATTTTGCAGGCTTGGGCCCATCCTCATACGTGGGCTCACTCACATGTTTTGGATGCTCACAGAAAAAGAACTCATGCTTTAAAAAGGTGCAGCACTGCTGATTCTGATGTAAGTAGGGGCAGGTATGAGTTTTGGCCTGCATTGACGGGCTGCTGCTGTCAGGGTATGATATAACATCGCATGAAACTGTACAGACCTACATTTAGATTCACTTCTACATTTCAAAATCACATATAAAAAGAGATAAAGCCAGGTACGAAAAGATAATACTGTTAGAGTAGAACTTTATAGCATTCATAAAAAGGGGAAACTGGTATCAAATGGCTGTGCAGCTGCACTTGCTTTTAGTTTTCAAAATACAGAGCTTATTAGCAAGGAACTATCTCATAACCAAATAAAAATGCAGAAATAGTTGCCTAAATCTGCAAATGCAAGACTTCCCTGCACAGATTTATTAAATTGAAAGTATGAATAACGCTATCTGAGCTAATAGTTGTTTCTGCAGGGATCTGGGGTATTTTTAATGTGTCTGAGATGTTAGCTCTCTGGCTAAACTGGTCTTACATACCCAGCTCAGCCTGCCTTGAGCCTGGATGATTTAAAAAGAACTATAACCTAGGATGGAATTGCAAGTCAGATCTAGGGCATCTGTGCCTGGGGTATTGTTACATTGTCTACAAGCATCATTCAATCTCCCTTTGCTGACTGCATTCAGCCCTTGTAAATAAAGTAAATACTGCCTCCAGCTTAGGCTCTGCTTTTTCAATCGTAAGTCTCGAAGCTGACAACAAATAGGAGGTATGCATTATCAACAAGAGTTTGCTGAAATCTTGATGGAGCTATTCAAAGCAATTTTTATGTGAGAGAATTGTGTTTGAGATAGGGACCTGCCATGTCAAAGGGCAAGCTACTCTTTCTCCACCTGACACAAATCTCTCCCTTAACATTTCAATAAATGCTGCTCCTCAGTTGCCTCCTGGGAAAGGATCAGGGTCCAGGGCAACAGCTTTCTTAGGGATATAGGAAAGAGCACATTTTAACTAAGTAATAGAGTTTTCTTTCAGTCCTGAAGATGAGTCTGGAGTGGTTCATGCCCTGAGTACATAGCCATCTCTAGCTTTACATTTCCTGATGGATTTCTCCCTTTTCACAGACTTGCTTCTATTTTCAAATAATTGCCATCTCCTTTTCCTGTCCTTGAAAACTAGCTCTTGTGTAAAACTAGCTCTACTGTCAAATTCTATCTTCCCTGCATACAGTGTGTCATGTTGTGATTTTCTTAAACCAGCTGATGAGAGGCATTAGACACTGGTCACAGGTAATAAAGAGTCTGTTTCAAAGCTTTGCCAATTTAATTTTTACTTGCTAATTAGAACCAAAACTTTAATAAAACATCAGCTAAGCTGAAAACGTGGATGGAGGGGGATAATCAGTTTGTTGAATTATTGGGGAATTCCTAACTATGGCTACACAGCTAACCTTAGATAGGAGAGCAAGGTTGACATCCCAGGTCAAAAATTCGTCTCGGTATGAGCTGCATAACGCCTGCAGGCACCTGAGCTGGTCTGCGGGGACTTCTGGGATCTTCCAAACCTTTACCAGTCAGCAGAGGGCAACACAGTCACAAAAACAGGAAAAAGCTTCGCAGGCTCTTTACAAGTGTGTAACCCAAACCCACAGCTCCCTGAGCTACCGTGAATAGGATCAGGTTCCAGCCAGCCTACTGCAGCCAGGGATGAAAGATTTTGTACAAAACCCTCTGTTCCCCAAATACAGCTGATAAGTAAATGAAAGAACACATAATAAGTAAAACAACTATAGTTATCAATATCCCAGTAGAATAATCCACAATTTCTATGTGGTAACCAAGAAATAACTGACTACAGCAAAATTTGAGCTGGCTACACACATTTTAAATCTAAGTTCAGCACAGGAAGCTGGAGAACTAAACAAATGGAAATTCTGGTGTAACCTTGAAAAGAAAGTTATAGGAATGTATTCCTTCACTCTTGATGGCAGTTGTATAAATACTGGACTAGACCCTAAGGGTCTAAAATCTAGCAGAATATGCCCTACAACTATGTGGTACCTGGAATCCAACAGGAAGTATTATGGAGGAGCTTAATCCCATTCTGCACCTGCTTTTTCCTTCATGGAGAGTGGAATTTGTGGGAGATTAGGGTCGAAGAGGGACAGATACATGCACAGTGAGGAAGCTCAACAGAGCTGTAACAGAAAAGACAGATAGGAAACAGGGCAGGACAGAGGGATTCAGGGGAGATTTCTGACCTTTTGTTAAAAAATAATCACTGCCTGTACGCCAAGTCTCTGAGAATATGAAAACCATATCAGCTTAGATCAACTATCAGCTATGCTCTTCTGACAATGACCAGAAGTAGATACCTAGAGAAATGTTTAAGCAAGGAAATGCCTGTAGAGATACTGCCCAGAACATCCTGCCAACCAGTCACAGCCTGCAGGGCAGTGACTGCCTGGACCATATGGGCTGTGTTTGTGTTTACCAGCCCTTCACTGATTTCCCTGATGAGAATTAAATGCATGAAGACCTTTATCACCCTCCACTTCCTGTGGCAAGGAGTTCATGGAGCCCATAGATTTTCAAAGAATTGCCTTGGGTTTTGCCCCGAAACTTCTTACCCGCTGGTTTCTATCATGCTTGCACTGGAAGGGGTGGTGAAAACCCTCTCCATATTGTCCCAGCACTTAGAGGTTGCCTTCCTCTCTCCACTGTCACCTCTTTTCCAGCTAGAAGAACTGTACTGTTGATTTCTTGTAGGGAAGAAGGCCTATTGTTTTGACCACATTTGACATCCTGCTCTGAACTTTTTTCAATACCAATCCAGCTCTTTTGAGAGGCAGTTGAACTTTCCGCTTGTGTTTTGCAGGGAATGATTGTGAACCATACTGAAGTAACAACTATAATTGAAGATTACTAAGGTATAACACTATTCAGCTGCCTGCCTTGTCATGATGTAGCAGAGATGTACAATAAATGCTACCAAAACTTAAACAAATGACAATCAAAAGTCAAATGAAACAAATGAAAATCAGAGGATGATGAAAATCATTCATTCTTCTTTACTCTGCAACCTAGAGAGGAAAACTGTCACCAATGATCACCTCCTTTCAATTCTGTAACCCAGCATCCTGTATCTTATTCTAATGGCATCTGTTCTGATCTCCCATAGTCAGAGTAGCAGTTTCAGGTTTCCAAGTCAGGCACAGCTTTCTTTTCTCATAATGAATTCTGCCTTTCCAGCATCTCAGACATAATGTGGTTGCTATGGAATTGGGTTTGCCTTTTGCTGTTAGAAGATGATGGGCTTTCTCATTTAGCAGCATGCTGTTCCATGGTCAGGGCCTGGAAGGGCCTCCAGCATCTGGCACACCAGAGGTAGCTGATGTTCCCATTTCAGGCTGTTATGATCCAATTTACATTTTCCAAATGGGTTCTTTCCAAACAACCACTTGCTGGTTTATTTTTTTTAATTTCACTTCATGAAACACAGTCACCCACTAAGGATTCTTGAACAGACTTTTCCATTTTTGGAATAGGGAAAAGCACAAATATAAAATCTGTGGCTTTGGTTGTTACACATCTGCTCTTTCTTACTGCAAGCACTTCTATAAACCCCATGGGTTTGTAGAAGCCTGAGGGTTTGCTACATCCCCCCCCCTGCATCCCGGCACACAGCAAGTCTGCTGCAAAAGGGTGACAACCCTTTGCACGGAAGTAGGAGGGGTTCATGTTGTTGCAGGTGGGTAGATGTCCCACAGGTTGCTCTCCTAGATCAATACTACCAGCCAGGATTATTTGGCATCCAGGAATAAGGGGTCCCTGTGGCTGAGCGTATTGCCAACACGCGCGGCGGAGACGGAGGGGCTGCGGAGCCAGAGCCGTGCTGCGGAACACGGACACGCGGGAGCAGCCCCGGAGCGCCTGGAGGAAGTGAAAGCCTCTCCTCCAGGCACGGAAGGTGTCCATTCTTCTCCCAGATAAGGAGCCTCGGCCCTGCGGCTCGGCGGGGATGCCGTGTCTGCAGGCAGGCAGGCACGCCGGCGTGGCCCCAGCTGTGCGCAGCTCCACACGTAGCGGGAGAGCGGAGGAAGGATTTCCTCTGCTCGCTCCCAGCCCCTGCACGCAGCCCGAGGATGAATCACGAGCCTACCACTGCAAGATACCAGGGAGTTTTTTCAGCATCCTGGAGGCAACCTACCTCAGCCCCAAAAGAAACCTCTGAATTAGTGGTGTTCCACACTCCCAAGCTCTGCAAAAACATATACATCATTTATTTTACGTTTCATTTTGCTCTCCCTTATGGCAGGAGAAGTGAAGGCAGAAAAAAGCAGAAAATGCATAGATGAGTTATGTAGAGACTGAAAAAGTCCACTACAAATTTAATTTTCCCAACTGTTTGTCTTTTCAACCCCTTTTCTGAGATGACACTGGACAGTTTTGAAACTGATTAATGAGTATTACATTGTTTACTGCCAGGAATAGCATCCCACTGGATCAAAAGAACAGGCAGCCTCATCAAAGAAAGACCAGACACAAGGGATTACACTTCACATGTCACTGGAAACTCACCTATGAAATCAAAAGAAAACTAAAGGTTGTCAAGGGCCATATGTTGAAAATTTATGGTCTTCCAGGACTGAAATATTGGACAAATATACAACATGTGACCTAATAGGTTTTTATTTATATGTGAAAACTGTTGGCAGCAATGTGGAGGCTGCCATGTGCTCTCCTAGGAGATGGAATGGTCCTTTGATTAGAAAAAAAAATTAAGAAACACTCTCTTTTACTGTCATTTGGAGATTTTTAATTGGAATAACTTCATTGTAACTCCCTCTCCACAAAGGGAGACGGCAGTTTCAGCTCCTGCTCTGAAGGCTGCCAGCAGCATTTAGACTTATGCCCAGCACAAAGACCTAGATATATCTGTGTGAGCATGTAGAACCAATAGCATGGAAAACAAAATGTGAAAGGTCCCAGCATTTATCTGTCGTGCCCCACTGCCTTCCCACTGAAGCAGCAGCGGGCTTGTGCTGGCAGAAGCATGGCTAAGGCATCAGATGAACGGGATGCAGCAGTGGGAGGCAGTGTTGCATCATTCTCCTTTAAAGTTGCTCTGTTTTCCCTCCATAAACCAAAGGAAAGCACAGCTCTTAAAAGCAATTCAGAGGACGAGACTGTATTCAACTCTCTTTATTTTACCAGTGGGAGCTGTCTGCTTTCCTATCCTATTTGAAACGATATGCCTTAGTGCTTCAAAGTCATTTTGGAAAGAGGAATGAGTGTGTCAAGCTGCATAACTTCTGCAGCATAAAGAGAGGTCAGGAGTTGGTTTTGCATAAAAATTATGTTATCCAGTTCACAGGGAACTATTACTGCCAGGCAGCTTCAGGGATGGAAATGGAATGGATTAGACAGATCTTATTGCTCTTGATCACATCAGTGCTGATGAACAGAAAATTTGTTTTACAGTTGCACAACCAATCAATCTAAGTCCAGCCCTCTGGAAACAGAACTCTGGTGTAAATCAGTCCTCAAAACTCCCTTCATGATCAGTGGATAATGCCAGATGCTGTCAGGCAGGGTTTCACTCCCCCTAGTAGCAGCCCCTATCCTGAGATGCCACACAGCCACCGTCAGAGCAGCACTCAAAATCTGGTATTGTTCATCTGGGGAGCCCGCAGCCAAAGAAGCTGAATGTGGTGAGCTCTCCAGAAATACATCCTGAAGTTCAAATAATTCCATATATTTTTCATGTATAGTTGATAATCCCAAGTGCTGCTTTAAGGATGCTACGGTCATGCAACTCACTGTGACACATTTGCCACATTTTGTTTTCCTGGAATTATATAGCCTTTGCTGCTCTTGTAGTATCTCTCCTGTGTATCCAGGATTAACACATCAGATAGAGGAACCCCAGAATCACCATTGGGCTTTGTGTCCTTCTTTGGGATTTCAGAGCAGAGAATAAAGCTACTGAGATGAGAATTAAGCCTTTGACTCATTGAATACGAATTACTCATGAGTTTTTGTTTTGTTTATTGCAGTTTGACTAATTTGTTCCCAGCTGGTTAAAAATAACCCTTCCCAAATATAAATCACTTTAATTATTTACTACCAGACCATGAAATAGGATGGGTAATAATCCACCTTCTCCTTTATTCAGCTGGAGGATAAAATAACCACAAAACAAAAAAACCCAAAACACCACAAAGTGCCTCATTTTTTTGCTCCATCCATATCACTGGGGCTCATCTGCCTGCAGGGTCTAGAGATGCTGTTTCAACTTTCTTGCTAAAACAAGCTGGAGTTCTTGTGAGGAAGCAAACACTGCACTTCCAGGCAGTGACTACTCCACAGTGATTCTGAGCTGAGCTCTGCTCATGATGCTGGGGCAGTTACAGGATCTCCTAAGTACCTCCTTCCAGGTCCTGGTCCCTCATGTGCGCTCTCAGAGCCATTGGGTTTAAGATGCCTGGTTCTGAACTGCCTTTCCAAGTCAATGCTACAGAGCTCCAGGCTCATCAAGGGAGGCAGAAGCTCAGGCAGCAGATGTAGACCATGAATGACTGGATGTGTCTGCTGACAACCATGTCTACATGTCCAGTCCTGTCACAGCTGCTAGAAGTCAGCATGGCCTTGATTCTAGGATGGACAGATGGAAGGGAAGATAGCAGTGTTACCTATAACTAGGTATACCTCATAAAAGGATCAGCTCTCTGAATCTATGGCCAAATTACTTCTCTAGCTTTTCAGATAAGTATTTTGCACAGCCAAGAAATCACTGACTTCTAAATTCCTCCCTTTCCCTTGTCACATGACCACAGTTGTTTTGTATTTGAAAGCCCATCTGAATTTCATAACCAATAATTTGTCACTTATTAGCATAATGGTTCACATAAATAGACTGTTTGAATATGAATGCAACCATCATCATCACCCTTTCACCTTAAGCAGACGAGTGTAGTGGGTCTGCACTGATCATCCTGCAGATCATTCTTTAGCCTTGAAAAATTCTTTCCTTTGAAAAAGGATCCTCTTGCAATTAGTACTGACACATGGCAGTTGCTGTCTCAAAGAAGTTGCCATGCCAAAAAGAAGTGACATGTATTTTTAGACAACAATTTAGGATAAATCAACAGCCAGGTACTTTCCAGGTACCTATGACACCACTGCTTCCCCTATGGAAAATGAAAGCCTGAACAGTATAAGAACAGCTGAGGCATTTAATCTGTTCACTTCCATAACTTTTGTGTTAGATCACTAGTGATACACAGCATGGAAAGTGGGATTCTTATGCATTACTTCTTCTACTCCCAAGCACATATGACTCCAGCCTTCAAATGCACATTACACAGACTCATTGTCTCAAACGTGCCTGTGCCCCATGAAATTCCCAGTACTGAAACGTGTGCTCCAGAGAGTCTGCCTGGCACTGGTCTCACATCCTTTCAATATGTATATGGAGGAGGCAACAAGAATAGTGCCAGATGGCAATGGGAATGGAAATGATATGACGTACATATGTGATGCGATTTTTTTTTCTTTTTTTTTTTCTTTTCTTGTGAATAAAGCATCTTGTGAAAAGAGGAATTAGATGCAGTATTTATAACAGTCCTTCATAAACATCCCCAGATTCCAAGCAGAAGACAAAAGGCATGAATCATTTCACAGCAGGCGCTATAGCTGGGGAAGTGGCCTTTATGAAGATTGCTTCCGTAATTTGGGCTCCAGAATGAAAGAGAGCTGCTCTTAGGAGATCTGTAGGAAGTTGATAATGGCTTATTTAATTGTAGTATCACTAATAAAATCTGTGTTTTCATCAGGAACATTTCCTTAGCTAAAAATGCCATGATTCTTCAACTGTATTTTGATCCTATTCATTTTGTCTATAAATGATATAATGCCAAAAAAATAGATTAGGACATTATAGTTTCCTTTAAAAGGAAACTTTTAGATTGTGGCTGCAATCCACACCATAGAAGATGATAATCCCATAACAACTGACTTGGTATGCAGAAATAAAACAATTACTCATAAACCAGAGATCATAAAGCAAGGAAATTTATTCTCTATCAATTATAGAGGAAATGAGACTATAATTTACTCTTTATGACTTGACAGCTAAAAATCTCCCATTATTTGAGTCTTGTCACTAAAGCAATTCTCCTCTTGCATAATTCTGCAGCAGGTTTGGCGGCAATTTTATGTTCTTAACCTATTTGGTGACATTGAACTTGCACTGTATTCCAGGTACCAGAAGACTATCACCCCATTCATATTAGTCATGGGAAAATCCTGAAATAGAAAGGATGTGATCTGAAGCAACTTCTGATGTCTACACTGGAAAGCATAAGACTGATGACTATCACACCAACTATCAAATCAAAGGGATCTGTACACCAGTCATTTTCAGATGCATCTGACTTCAGACAACCACAATGGAAAATACTAGCTATCAATATAATTTAATGTTTAAATATAAACTATTTACCTACCTATTTTTCCCACTACTTAACAGCAAAAGTCTGGCAAAGCTGACAGCAGATCTCAGATCATTCAGCAATGCCAGCCCTGATTTGTAGCTAGACTCTTTTCCTATTGAAAGTAGGCAAGGATTTTTTAGGAAGCAAATAGTGGTATTAATGAGCAGCATGTATTGCCACACTCAGACCTCTGTGAATACATTCCCTGTACACGTACAACAGAAGGGGACAGGCTCCTGTAAATCACAGGGAGATGTAAGGCAGTGATGGCCAACAAATACCCAATGACTAGGTGCAGATAACAGCATGATTATCACGGTATCCCTGATGAGGCCTTGTGCCTTGTTTTGCGGGCCCTGCAAAGCCTGGTTTTTAGTTTCCTTACCTTTGTATCATTAATCTCCAGTGCAGAGGCTGCAGCTGGATCCAGAAGATGCACAAAGGGCACAAAAGATGTGTGGATCAAAAGGTGAAGAAACCCTCTTTTCTGCACCCAGGTATTTTGGTACAATCCGCCTTACCCTGTTTAAGGGGCTCAGCAGCTAGGCATCACTTCATAGCATCTTCCACTAGAGACGTGCTCACAGTCAGGGCAGAAAGATACACAGAGTTCTGTGAGGAAGACTGCACACTGCCTTGGTAGTGCTAAGCATCAAGAAAGCCAGGCAGAAGAAGATACAATGAGATTTAAATGGGAATATATCACTTCCAGCTTGTTAGGACTGCAGTCCGGTCAAGGGAAGATAAGGCTGAAGCATTCCTTTGCATTTTACCATCAAACCAAGGAACTGAAAATGATAGCTGACAACAGCTTTAAAGGGGGGGAAATGGATGAAAGCAGAGCTTTCTCAAGCAAAGCTTTCAAGTGTGAAAGGTAAAAAAATCCCAGAGCTGTCTACTTGAAAGCAGTACCAGACTGCCTGCAGATGACTCCAGACAGTAATAACAGCCTCAAGGGGATAGGCAAGATAAGATATCATAATAACCACAATATCAAATATTGCCAGATATTCCCACCACGTAAGAAATTACTGGAATGATAACCAGGGGTCCCTAAGAGCCATTTTACAGATTGTCTGATATTGCATAGCATTCAGAAAGGTTCATCAACATTAAAAATGTGTGTGAGAGAGGAAGATTTATTGTGCAGAAATGTACAGTGCAGTCATGCTTGAAAGGTATGATTTGTTATTGCTCTCATGCAAATTGGAGCAAATTTGATCACATTTAACATATTTTCATCAGCAGGGAAAAACTACAGACAGTATTTTGGGAAAAGAGAAATTACAAGTACAAGCAGAAAATAAAGACTGTCAGTTTTTGCTAGCTGAAGGAAAGGTTGATATTCAGGGAAAAAAAATACTTTAGAGAATAATTATTACCTTGATTTCAGTTTTGTTGTCTAGCTGATGGGACTCAGTAACTGAGACAGGCTTGCTCTGATAATGCTGGCAGGGTCACAACACTGAGGATGACAGCTTATTTTCTCATGACTTCTTATCATACAGAGGGTTGTCTTACTGATAGACATTAATATGACAATGCTGCAGCTTCCTCCATCAGATGTGCTCCCCGGGGTTGTTAAAGCATCTGTTACTTTCCACCTTTCTGAAGCAATTGCAATTGTCTTCTACCTGCAGCCTCATCATATCTCTGCTGAGATATTTCCACACTATGCCCATTATTGAAGGGGAATGAATAATATATCATTAACAAGCAACAGCCACTCACTTTGTCTTTATAAATTCCTTTATCATGACAGAACACAATAATGTATTATAATAGCTATAGTTGTGTCCTAATCTACATCCATTGCATTCCTTCCATTATGTGCAGTGATGATATGGTTGTTTAACCATATTACTGCTAATATCCATTAAATATCACTAAGTCTCTCCTATTTTTTCCCTTTTTTTTTTTTTTTTAATAGGACTTACAGATCTAGGAATTCCACCTGATCATAATTTTTGTCCCTTGTAAATTCATCTTTGGAGAGAATTTTTACTGTATTTTAACAATTTTTTTCTCCCATATGCTGCTCAAAAATTGTGTTACTATTCAACAGCCTTTCATCATTCATTAGAAGATTGGTGTGGGAGGGGAGGCAGCAGAGGAACTTCTATCTCACATGCTTCCCCTTAAATTTGCTGGAGTTATCCTCAGTGTTTTGACCCTCCCTGCATCCTCTTAAAACCTGCTTCTTGCAAAAAATCTGGCCACTGAAATGGATGTAATCAAAGAAGAATGCTCAGAACTTTGCTCTCCTGTATGATAGTAGGTGTGATTCTTTACATTTTATTATAAATTTCCACCAATTACTATGGAATTTCACACCACCCAATTCTGAAACTTCTACTAGCTTAGAAACAAAATCCACTCCTGAAATTCTAGGAATAGTATAAATCCCTCTCTCATACAGTGTTCCCTGAACCCTGTAAGTACACCCATTCCTTCAGTTAGGCTCATTAAATAGGTAATTAGTATAATGGGTTTGTAAGAGTCTGAGGTGATTTCACAAAAAAAGTATAAAATATTTTATGTTTAGTTCAGCATGAACAAACTGTGAAATTGTATTTGACTTAGAGTGAGGAATTGCACTACGATGGAGAATTAAATCAGTCTTTAACCAGAAATTTCAGCATGCTTACATATTAAAAATATGTCCTTTGCTACCCTCAATTAAAGAACACTGTAGGCTGCATTCATTTCAGCAGCTTTTCAAAGACAGGTAAATAGTACCAATATTACTAAGAAAGAAGAGCCAGATATAGTGCAAATTGGTTGAAATATTGGTACCAAATTTTCTTCAGAAGATGCAAGAATGAGGATGAAGTCAATCTCACCTCACCCAAATCATCCCTAAGTGAGGTATCTAGTCTATACCACACTCCCAGGGAAGAGCATGGGGAGAAGAGAGTTGGGAACCCCCAGACAACCCTGCCCCACCTCAAGCACTTTTACCTCTCTTCATCAGGCTTTGACAAGCAGCATACAGCATGTTGCCTGTGCTCTGCACACAACCAAAAGAAATGAAAAGTGCAAATGACCCTGCAACAGCAATCATGTCAGATCTCCTGCAAACATGAGCTGAATTTGCTCACAGAAACAAGGAACAATTTCCAGAGAGGACCTCAGTGTAACAGACTGTGAAGGTACAGTTTAATGAAAAGTTTCAGTACCTTTAACCACAAGCCTTGCTGTCACATCATGAAAAAAAGTATTTAACTTACAGAGCAAAGGAACACGACCTGTGACTGTCATGTAGGCAAAGTATTGGAGTGATTTAGTCTCACACTTTTTATCTGCAATAAATCTTATCAATGTAAAGTAGCATTAATGGCTGGGTTTGGGATAAGACATGCTAAAATTGGATTTCCTCTTTTTGTTAAACCAAGGCCTGAGGACAGTAACAGTGGCAGTCAGAAGTGATACTCTTATTCAGAGATTAAAAAGAAATAGCTGAGCATGGAGATACCACAAATCAACTTTCTTGGATTCACACAGTAAAGATCTTTTAAATAGTTATATTTATTGTTGATATCTTCTGAACATGCCAAAAAGCCAGGCCAAAGAAACACAACTCACCTGCCACTATCTCATGAATCCAAGATTTCCAGTGGGTTGGTTGAAGACAGGAGCAAGGCTGGTACCTCCTGCACTGACAGAGCTCTTCTGGAGCCCCAGAGGAGTGCCAGCCCCACAAGAAATACAAATACAAGCAACCAAGGCAGGGGGGCTCTCTTACAGTCTTGTAAAAACTAAACATAAGCCAGAGTCAGGAAATTTGAAATAGAAAGGACAAACTTTGGGCTGTGGTATTTCTAAATGAGTGTGTATTCATTTATCTCTCAAAATGTTTTCAGGGGGTTTTATAAAACAACAGTATTGTGATGTCATTCTAGTCTTCAGGAAGTTCAGAACAAAAGAGGGGGGGAAGAGGGTATTTCAAGTACTCATTGTTTCACATGTCCAGCTTTTCCCAGGTATACATTATTTACACTTGAATACAGTATAGTCTATTGTAAATCTATTTTATTAATTTATTTGAATCACTGAAGATATTTAGTGATGTCTTCACTAATGTGGTTATATTTCAAAAATAATAGAAATGTTCAATTTTGGAAGAGGAACTTTTCCCATGTTGCCTGGAGAATGCATGCAAGTTCAAGCTCAAAACATTATTAAGGGTTTTCTTGTCAATATAGAATAAACAGAGCTTATTCAAGTTAAAAAATAAAAGGTGTGAGAAGGCATAATCACTTTACTCAGAGACTGGATTCCCAGTGTTCAAACGGGTGTGGATGGAGCAAAACTGGCAGAGAGTAAAAACAGTGTAAAATGACAGGGAAGCTGAGGACACTGGCTGCTTTCATGGGGAGCAGCTTGATCTGCTGGTGACAGCATGGCTTTGTGGTTTCCATCTCTTTTTCATGCTTCTAATCTCCACTCACCTGCCATCTGCAAAGAGCTGGAAACAATTATGGAAGGAGGGCCAGCTGCTTCTTTGAGCTGTCGATGCTGGGGAATGAGGCATGGAAATAACCGTAGGTATTCCAGGCCTCAGGCATGCCAGGGAGGCAAGAGCTCCCAAGGTCATCACAAGGCCTCAGCCAAAGAGGTCAGAGGAGAGTGGATGTAGGAAGCTGGGCATAAGATGCTCCAAAGGAGGCACAGGGTACCAGGGAGTTTGGAGTGGCAAAGAGGAAAACGATCACAACACAGAAAATGAGAATCAGCAGCAGAGAAGAAAAGAAAAGAAAAAGACAAAAGATCTCCAAGAGTCAGGCAGTACTTTTCCTGTTTGCTGTATTAATTTTGCAAATAAGTCCCTAAGTGCTTTATAAGATGTTCTTTTTTCCCGTTAAGAAGTTTTAGCAGCCATGGGGATGTCATATAAATACAGTCAGGGAAAGCAGACAGAATAGTTATGAACAGGAGGGTCAGTAAGGCACTCTGGCACTATCAACTTTGCTATGCAAAAGCACTTGAAAACTGGTTTCCCATTTTCCCACCACAAACCTAGTTTTTTTGAAATCGAAGGCAAAACTTGCTCCTCAGAGCAGCAAGGTAAGCTTAAACCTCAGCAAGTTCTGATCAGGCTCAGGAAATCACTTCCAAGGCTATCAGAAAAATATTTGTACCCCTAGGCCCATGCAAAAAATAAAAAGTTTTTCCAAGATGTTATGACAAACTCATAACATTTGAGTTATCAAACATTTGTACAGCTGAATAATTCAGGGCAAAACTGCCTGTAACTAACTGTACGTGTTATAGTCCAAAGTGTGCATCTTCATGCAAATTTATTTGAGCAGCTTCTCCTTTTTGTTAATTCATACAGCCTTGGCCTTGTATGCCCCCATTTTTATGCTCCCAGTTTTTATGAAATCTTTTCAAAATTCTAGCTCTATACTTCTATCAGCTCTGCAGTCCTACTGAAGTAAGTATGGCCACACTGAGTAGACAAAAGTCCACCTACTTCAAATTCCCTTCTCTGGCAGGGGCAAAGAACAGATGCTCAGAAAAATAGGTTAAAGAACAAGTACATATGCTGATTGTTCTCAGGATACCTTCCCCACTTCCAGGAATCATCAGTTCAGGAACTTCTTGAACCAGGAACATCATTTGTCATGGTTAGGTTATTGGGTTTAATAGGCCCCTGAAGGACCTGTTTAAGGTGCTTAACCTGAGTCTTCACACTTATCATTCAATTGGTTAAACTCAATACCTCCCCTTTATGAGCTCAAATTTCCAAAGGAATGGAGATGCTTTACTATTTACTTTCCTTGTAGGAGCAATAAATAGCTTTGATACTGTTCTAGAAGAAATTAATTTATGGTGATGCCTAAAGCTGGATTGAAATGCCATATTATATTCAGCAATGTTGCCCCAACTTCCTGTCTGAAAACAGTACATGACAAATCTGCTTCAGGTATAGTCATAATCTGCAAGAACCCAGGAAATTTTCTGCTGCTGTTCTATGATACCTAAGAGACAGCAGGAGACCTACTGTCCCTGCAACTATAAAAAAAAAAAAAAAAAAAAAAAAAAAAAAAAAAAAAAAAAAAAAAAAGTGTAATTGGGATAAATACCCAGTGATGTTTATGTGCACAAATACATGACAGAATTATGCCAGGGAAGGAATTATTTCAGTTAAAGCAACAGGACATATTGAACATCACTTTGCAGATCTTTCTGAACAGATCTGGGCAGATGTTTGGAAAATCTGGGAAGGGGTGTATGAGTATTTTCCGATAGATAAGAACTGATAACTGTCCCCTGCTACTTTGAACGTCAAGAATAGTTTTGGTGGTCAATTAGTGGAGGAAAAATGCCGTTCCACCTAAACCACAACTAAATAGACTGAAGTCCTGCTTCCTCTGAAACCTTTCACAAGTTCACCTTTGAGACCATTTTCTTTTTCCCCTGAGAATCTAATATGGGAAAAAGTACATGAAAACCCTGTCTGGGGTACAGACATAGTCTCACTCACCCTAATTCAAACTCCTACAAGTGATGAAGACTTTGTCACTGATCTCAAGAGTTCAGCTGGACTGCTCAGGCTCAAGACTGAATGCACAGTTGTCTGGGAAAACAGCAGCAAACCTCTCACTGACTTTAAAAGATGAGAACAGCTCATCACTTGTCACCACCTTCCTGATGATACTCAGCTTAAATACTTGTATCCTAAACACACTGCATTCTGCTTATTGGTCTTTATGAAGCTCCTCAAAAAGCTGGTGCTTCTCGTGAGGGCAATGGTGGATGATGAGTCCTTATCTCTGAAACAGGAATGCAGCTGGCCAGCCCCAACAACTTACTAGGAATTAAAAACACTTTCATTTAGCAAGAGGGGAAAGAACTTTGCTCTAACAAAATTTTAAAAACAGTCTCCTGCAACAGAACAACATGTGACTCAGAGGCAGCCACTACAGCTCTGCCTCAGCTGCTTACTTTCAATTCCTCGTTAAGGAACTTTTACATTAAATAAATGGAAAATTTTAAAAGGAAAGAAACCTGCAGTTTCTGATTAAAAGATGCATCTAGGCAGAAGGATGCCTCTGCCCACTTCTGCAAACGGGTGAAGTGAAATTCGGCCCGAAGAGACGAGCACTTTGCTGAGTCACGGTAAGCAGGGATATCTCCAGCGCGCTGCTGCTGATCATCGCCGCCCACTACACAGCTCCGGAGGGAGGGGACAGGGAGTGGCAGGCAGCACAGCATTACCAGTACCTCCAGTTATTTCTCAAAGCACGTCTAAAGTGCTGAACTGGAGCTGTAAAATGGCTCACTAGAAATTCTGTATTAAGCAATGCAGTCAGACGAAAACAACTTACATCAGCTATCTACAGTGATGAGCTATCACATGCCTAATACATAAATGTGATTGAAAGCAAAACAGGAAGGAAAACAAAATACCAAATCACCTCAAACAGAACCAAGCAGCCACATTAAATAATTTTCAAATCCTCAAATAGTCTGAAAGCCAGTCACAGCAGATCTAGTAGCTCTTGTAGCTTTGTTTAGGACTGAGCAAAACCATGACGGGCTGTCTGCACAAGCTGCATCTGAACACAGTGCAAAGGGAGTTGCTAAATTCTTTTCCACTGAATTATCTAAACAGAAAAACCATCAGTGTGAAGGGCTTTCAATGGAAATATCTAAGTCTGAGATATGAAATAATAAGAGATGAGCCAGAAGGACTTGCAAATACTCAAGAACAAGAGGTAAATAACTGAAAAGCAAAACTACTGAATAAACCACACGATTTAGAAATGGTTGCTGTTATGTGCTGTATGAGATGAGAGACCAGCAAGAACACCTGTTGTTTTAATATTTTCTTATTCAGAAAAAAACAAATATATCCTGAGGCCTTACATATGCTTGAAGATTCAAACAAGCACAAATTTTCAACGCAATACTTCAGAAGAGTAAAAAGTGCCATATGGCATGGAGGCTACAGTTAGCAGAAATGCTGGTGCTGTCACAGAGGTGTTCAGAACACTCCATTTTCAGGAACACAACGTCAGTGGGATGTTGTTGCCCACACCTTTACAGTTACATCTAAACTTAGGTATTCCTCTGCAGAATTACATTGCTTACTCTCTTTTCCTTTCTCCAACATTTGGAGACCTTCCTTCATATATCTTTGTTTGCTCTGCTCATGGGCATGACACAGGGTATGAAAGGTTTCTGCAGAACTGAATTTTGTATAAAACTGACTATCTGCCAAAAATGTACTTCTCTTCCCTTTTTAGGTTCCTTTTTTAAATTTGAGTTAACCATTGTTATCAAGATTGCCTTGAAAACATGAGTGAAACATTAGTACAAACAGTACAGTAATGTTACTCTGTAATCCATAAATGACATGCAGATGGCTAAGGTTCTCAGTAGATTGTTAACATGGTAAATTAAAGCCAACTCAATTTAAAAAAATATTTACTTCTTAGAAGGCAGTTAAAATCACATTTTACTTATCAATATTATTTATTAAAGCACTACTGATGTTTTCAGCAAAATATTTCACCAAAGCATGTCTCCAGAATGCCTTCATCTTCATAAAAAGACTCTGATAGGAAAAAAAAATTATGTGCGAACATAATTTCTTGACGCACAGAAGGCTTTATCTGAACATTTATATCACAGAAGGTAACATTATGTCTTTGACTAGTGCTGGTGAGATCTCTTAAAAGTCCCCTAATGTTCTGAACTTCATTACATGCCTCCCTTTTTGCATGCCCTGACAGACAAGCAACATACCACCTTCAAAGATCAGTAATCTGTTTGGCTTTAGTTTTTTTTATTGGATGCTTAGAAAGTGCTCCCAGAAAGCCTGACCTCTACAATGAATGCATGTGTTCCTTCAATTCTTCACACACTGAGAATGTCATAAAATGCAAGCCAGTGCAAACTGCAGAGCTGCAGCCACCACATGCCTGACTTTTGTGAAGCCTGTTCATGGGCATGTCACTCAAATTTGGGCCAGTGTGAATACTGGTGGCAGGGGAGAGAGGAAGGTAGCTTGCCATGCATTCTGTTATTTGGAAATTCTCAACTTCAAAGAATAAGCATCACCCAGCTAAGTCTTATCTTAAAAGTCCAATGACATCTATTGCTTTTAGTTCCCCTTGCAGGGCGACTCTGGAAACCAATGTACCTGTCTGAGGGGAATATGTTGTGTCAGCACTGGAAGATATTCATGAACAGGCTTTGAGCTGTTGCACAAAGGTAAAAAGGTGCTTCGAGGTGACCAGCTCAGGCTGCAGCTTTGCCTTCAGCACTGGTGAGATAACAACTTTGCTGGAGCTCTGTAAACCCAAGCCCTAACTTAAACACAGTTACTAGGAAGGAGAGGAGCAGAGGACCTCTCCAGAACACAGATCCACATCTTCACACCTTGGCACTGGGAAGGCTGTCCTGAAGGAACTGTGCATTAAAACAAGTTTGGCCAGCAACCTGAACAACACTCAGACACTTGTGTAACTTTTAAGTGACACACTCTTCAGCACAGCTGGATCTGGCAAGAAACTTAATGGGCCTCTGGACAACATCCCTCCGGGAAACAAAAGGAAGTTCCAACAGGCTTAAAATCCCTTCTTCACACTGCTCAAATAAATGTTAACAGCTGGATGAGTGACCTGAACAGCCCCTCTCATCTAGCAGCCTCACATGATTGTTTTGGCTTTACTTTGTGACAAACAAAATGCTGTCACAGGATGAGTCAGACTTTGGACTTGGACAGTTCGAGGAGAAGGACACCAATCTCTACAAGCTGATCTCATGCCAGAGTAGCACTTTTTTGAATCAGTCTGCCTGTGTGCCTCTGTGAGCAAAACTACATGCTAGGCCAAAGTAGCTCAAGTAAATTATCAAGGCCACTGAGCTTGTACACTGGGTTGATCCTATGCTAAGAAACACTTGTCAAGCCAGTGTTGTCCCTAAATTTGGGACTGAATGACACGTCACATGGCAGTGAACAAGTTAAAGCATTACTCAAGATCATATGACCCATGTTACGTATAATCTGCCTTCAAATCACTTTATCAAGGAACTCAATTTTCATGAAGTTTCTAAACTGCCCTTCTTATTTCAAGAGAGCAAATACATCGGGGAAGCTTCCAAGTTCTTGTGCGCGTTTAGCAAAAGAAACTTTTTGCAGTACTTGTAACCAGTATTTAAGTATTTAAGCCTGAAAGTATTGAACCAGTATTTAAGACTGAAAAGTGGTCCTTCGGGACTCCCCGGGTATGTCACCTCTCCTTGGTGCACCACACCAGTGACAAGGCCAGAATCATTACTCGGTGTTGTCTTGGGAGGACAGCGCAGAGCTGCGTGCTCCCCGTGCTGTGTATGCTGTGTACAGCAGGGAGGGCAGAGGCGTATCCAAGCTGCACGCCTGCGGGTCCGCAGCAGCACAACCTTCCATGTGGAAAGGCAGCACGTGCCCCAGCAGCTGTTCCAACAGGGTCACCAGGCCTTTCCCCTGGCACTCGGCACAGCTGTGCCAGACCCAGAGCGAGCGAGATGTATCTCTTCCTGGCAGTGCTGGGTTAATGGTTAGACTTCATGATATTAGCGGTCTTATCCAACCTACAGAACTTTATGATTCTATTAATGAGAGACCAGATGGTGGCTAACAAATGTTGCTTTTACGGACGCCGAGAGCGCTCGGAAGGGGAGCAGCTATAATAAAACCTCTAAGCGATGTCAGCTGAGAGCGGAGCGCACGGCAGCACGGAGAAGCAGCACACCGCGGGTTCCTCTCCGGCCGCCTCGCCCCTGTGCAGGCTGAGCTCCAGGGAGGGGTCGCGGTGCTAAACGAGGCCAGCGATGCCGCTGAGCGCGCAGATCCTCGTTGTGTAAGCAGCCCGAACGCGCCGCGGCCCGGGCGGTGCTGAAATGGCCAAGGTGCTGATGCGTCCTGACCTCTGGCAGCCGCCCCGCGCGTCCCCGGCCTGGGGACAAGCGCCGCGGCCGGTGACACCCGCGGGCACAGGGACCCCGCTCCGCCGCCGTGCCGCGGCCCCGCCCGCCGCAGCGCCCCGCCCGGATAGGGACACCGGGCCGAGATGGCGGCGCCCGGCCTCGTCCTCTCGGCGGCCGCGGCCGGGGGGGCGGCGATGGCGCGGCGGGGGACACTCCTCCGCTGAGGGACGCGGCCGCCCCCGTCCCGCCTCCCGGTGTCACGGCACTGCGGGACGGGCCCGGTGCGCAGGGGACGGGGCGGGGGCGCAGCCGGGGCCGCTGCGCTCCGGGACGGGGGCTGCTGGAGCGTCCCCCCTGCATGGGGCTGTCAGCGTGCCGGCTGCCGCTCGGCTGTTCGGCTTGCACCTGGTGAGCGCCTGCCGTCTGTGTTCCGGCGCAGGGTTTGAAGCCCGGACCCAGAAATGAGGAAGGTTCTGTGCGTGGAGCCCGTCATTTTCATCTACATTTTTGCGTTTTCCCTGACGACCCCGCTGGTGCAGCAGTTCATCTACCGGCGGCTGTGGGAGCAGGAGTACAACTCCACTTTCGTGAGCGACAGCAATGTCAGTCACTGCGAGCAGAATAAGAGCAGCCCGGCTTATATCAAGCAGAAGGCAAGTGGCGGGGGAGGAATAACAATTGTAAATAAACTTGCAGCCAGGAGGTGCTGCCTCAGTAAAACATCCTGTTTTGTAACCTTAAGCTTTAATTCTCCGGAAAGCCGTAGTTTTGTAACCTGCTCTCACTTCACTGTCTCCTCGCTTTAATGTTACGCTGTAGGTAGTGATAGTCTTTAAGGACAAAGACTTTCTCCAGGAAGATACTGAGACAAATTCGTATTTTAGCGGGAGTTGAAAATCGTCTGAGAGAATGGGGACCGAATTAGCGTTGGGCTGACATTACTGCGGGTACAACTGGAGGCTCCTCCTCTCACGACCATTGTGCATGTTGTGCTTGTGTCACCCGTTGTCTCTGTGGCTCCTACTGTTCTTTGTAACCATGTGAAGTTTAGCAAATGCCCTGTAATTTTGAGGAATAGGATCTAGCTTAAAATACATGTATTTCACAGGAATCACAAGAACGAGGAACAGAGGAAATTAAAATAATTTTTTGCGGCTTTATAACGTGGAAAAAATTTATATTATCTTTGCAAGATCAAATACAGTTGACGGTTTGCCATTCAGAGTACTAGTCTGCCTTGTTGGAATACAAGGCCGTCAAGATGACAGGATCCCATGGTCAGTTACATTTTTAGCACTTTCCCGTAGTTCAGCGTGCTGGATAGCTATTTGTTGACTGGTACCTCTTCCATTGCACTTCCGGTGCAGTTTTAATGCTACACTTAAGCAGAGCTAGCTGTGAGCTGCCGGCAGAAGAGATGGTCATTCTCCGTTTCCCTTTCCCCTCTCACCCCGTGTGTTGTATCTCGCAGTTCTGCAGTTACAGGTTATGGTTTGGATTTTAGCAGGGCACTGATTCAACAGAAAGCTCATCTCTTGTTTTGGGGTTGTTGCTTTTTGAGTGTTGTTGTTTTGGGTTTTTTTCTGAAGCAGTACACTGCTCTGGCACACTCAGTGGCCACATGATTTCTGTGTCTAACATGGGAATAGAAGAGGGAACATATTTTCAGAAGAGGTACAATAGTACCATACTTGTTAACAACAACTGGCAGTTGGGTTGGATAAAGGGAAAGATGAAACCAGTGTAGGGTCAGAAAAGTAAATTATTCACTATAAAAATTACACAGAAGTTGGGCTTACAGAAACAGTCAGCTGGCATTCCCCTTCACTGCTCAAAAGGTAGTACTTGAAAATTTTTGTTCACTTCCCATATTTCAATCTCTGATGTGCTGCGTATGTGCAAGACTGGACACCAGAGTTTATCTGCCTCATTTGACATATAAAAGAAGATTGTTAATGGTATATGCTTCTACTGAAGGTGATCAAAGAAATATTTCAGGACTTTTAGTGTGGTTTATGTTCTTTGTCATGTGACAGAAGCTGGTCTTAGTAGAACGAATATGGAAGTGAAAAGGTCAATAGAATTGTGGTCCAACATGGCTTCTGGGCTGACTAATGGAGTTAATTACCAGTTATTGTTGGAGTAATGCTTGTATATTACTCCCAAGAAGTGTTTTCTTTAGTATTAGCTCCCCATTTGATGCTGTGTCTGACCATTTTCTCTAAGCATACAATCCTAATTGCAGAGCCCATCAAGAAATCTACATTTCAAATACATCTTTGCAACACCCTCAAATTCAACCTGTTTTTCAAATTGCCATCACCTATGGTTCAAGATATAACACTTCATATTTCTTTTCACAAAACACTGAAGCAGAGTGCTTAATTTCAGCCGAAGTTTAGATAGCATCTCTGATGTGATGGCGATGGCATATTCACACTTTCCAGGTCTTTTGTTTACAAAATATAGTTAATTTGATATTTGAGAACATGAGTCCTTCAAGACAGTAGTTGAATAGTGGTCAACAGAACTTCTTAGTTTCCCTTTCCTGCCAAATTTCCATTCCCTGCATTTCAGTGGTTGCCAGTAGGGCATGGGCTTTAGAACAATTACACTCTTGTCTGGATTTTTATACCACGCTAGTTACCATAGCGTAACAATTTCAGTGCTCAAAACACGCATTAATTTAAGTGCAAATGGGCCTCTCTGCTGAGTAATAGTTCTGTGTATGGGCCAAAGAGTAAATCCAGTAACTTAATTCCAATCCCTTTCACAAGGAAGTGTGAAGTAGGTGTTCCAGATTTTCCAAGACCTTCCTAACTGAATTATGTTTGTAGATGTTGTAACTTTTGCTGTAAGGCCCTGTTTGGCATTAATGTTTAAAAGAACATCTTTCTTAACAGTTAATTTAGCGTAAGTCCTTATGTTCTGAGAATGAAGAAGCTTTATACTAATATCACCTATTTCAAAGCAAAATGTAAAAGGAAATTGAAGACAAAAATTGCTTGGAGACTGTATAAAAGGTAGAATATTATTCAAAACGATTAGTCTGCAGAATTTAGATTAATTATTTTTAACAATTTGAAAAAATAGTCATAAAGAGAGTTTAAAGGTAATTTGAATATAAAGTGAAGCATTCAGTGACTTGGATAATCCTTTTTAATATCCCAGAAAGAGCTATATTGTTAATCATTAAACATTGTTTATCATCCCACTGAATTATTATCCAATCCATTCATTTCCCCTTGCTACTCAGTAATATTTTATCTTATGATCCTGTGAGTTTATCATGTCCTTTATATTGTTCAATCTCAGGTGCTGCACTTCTCTCTTAATTTAATCCTTATATAAGTTACTTGCTTCTTCATTTTTGTTCTTTCCATTTTGAGATAGGTGATTTTAATATTTATTTCTGTCCACTGTAATTTTTCAGAGTAGTGTGAATTTGCAGATTAAAAAACCTAGACCTTTCTCTTCAAATGTATGCAGTTCCATTGATTATTTAATGGAGTTATGTGATTTTAAAGCAGCTGAAGGTTTATCTATCATTTTCTATATTATTTTCCTTTGACTTTATAAAACCATAGAGTGGGCAGTTGCATGCCTTACACTCTAAATGTATTATTTCTGTACTTATTGTCTGTAGTCTTCTTTTCAGTAGACATCAATTTCTTTTATCTCAGCAAGTTCGTGGTCCCGTGTGGTACTTGGATGTGTAGCCATGTAATTTGTGTTGCACAAATTCTTCCAAAACCAGGACACCCAAGTTTGGGGTTTTTTTCATTCTTTTAATTTTACACTTCATTATGGTCTGGCAATAATCTTTGTATTATGTGGTCAATGTGGGTTGAGATGATAGATTAAACACTTAATTTTATTTTTAATGTAGTAGCATTTGTTTGATGTTCATGTCTTTGAACAAAACAATCCTAGTAAAGAAGCGATGTCTGCAACTATATAGAGTTCTCTTTGTCAGCAGCAGAGGAGTTAAAGATCGGAATAACATTTTCCATCTCAGTTTGTTCAGTTTTCATGGTTTCGACCCTTCCAGAGTGACAACACTGCTGGCCAGTGGACAGCGTGTCATGAATGCTAAGGCAGTGAGACACCATAAGGGAAGAGAGCAAAAGACTTTGGGGTGCTGGGGATCTTGAAGGCTTTCCTTGAGAACCTCAGGATCAGTTGAATTTTTCTCTTATAATAAAACCTGGTTATCTTGTAAGCAAAGGAAAAGATTGAACTAGAAATTCATAGTCTCTGCCTATAAATATAAATATGAATTTATAAAGCATTCAGCAGCTTTTAAAATTGCCCAAAGTACATTCCTGTAAGTTTTAGGGGGTTTTCATCATTTTGGATGCTACTCAGTCAGTATTATGTTGGCTACAGAGGAGATGCCTGAAACATGGAGTATAGATGGCTGAGAAGGGTGTGGGCAGACTTGCACAATTGTACCTGTTGCTGATTGAAGAACACTATGCCTGCCCACATCAGTGTTGTGCCTCAGAAAACTCCAAGAAGACTTTCAGCAGACATTACTCTCTGCATCTGAAACTTTATCTTAGTACAAAGGGTTTGTATGAATAAAGTTGCTTTCCTTTCCCCGGCTGTCTGAACTGCTGGGTCTTCTGTCTGATCAGGTGGTTGTCTTTGAAAGGGCTGTTGTGTTTGTTCTCTTGTCAGGTCTGCATCTATGCTTTTAAAACAAGATCTGAATTAGCTTGCTGAGCATCCTTTAGCAGCTGGCTTCATAATAATTATATTTTTTAAAATTAAACATTCTTTAGTTCTTTTTTTCTGCAGCCATTCATACTCCGTTAAATGGTTGGTTTTCAGTTGCATTTGATTTTTATACTTCTGTTAAAAAGAACTCTGAACTTTTCCCCATAATGGGCATTACCAGTTTATTTTTGTAGTGTTAGCTGCTGTTCTTTATGTGTCTACCTGCTGTGGTGTATCTGTAGAGACATCACTGATTTGGACAATTTCTGAACCCATTTATAGTATTCACAAAACCATTAATTCACATACCTGTGAGTCAGTATAATATTTAAAGCTGTATTTCACATTTTTGGTTGTTACTATTGTTTGTAGTAGTAGTAGTTAGATTGTACAGTGGGATGTTAGAGCGAATCATGATCTGTTTACTTGCATAATGTGCTCTAGTCAATGAATTGTGTCTTGTAACCCCCTCAGTAGAATTATTTGGGAGTAAAAATGATGTCCTGTGAGGAGGGAGCATGGGGTGTGTTCCTTAATTGATGACTAGCTTACTACTGATTTCTGAGTAGTATTCAAATAGCCTAGTGCCCTTTTGCCATACCCTGTATTGAAGGAGATACTTGCAGTTAAAGATACTTACAGCTCTTGTAAGTGCATGTTCAAAAGGATTGTTCTCTTGTCTGCATTGAAACATCTCTGCCAACAGTACTAGTAAGATTGTGTCTTAAGCATTAAGTTTTGGGTTAAAATGTAACAGGGAATGCTTGAGGAATATTGAAGATCAAATTACAAAAGTTTGAATATATAATGTATTTTATTATAGCCTAGTATATCATAATGCCATATAATCTTATAAAACGACATTGTATGTATAGTGTTTTGTAATAGCATAATTTATAATCTATAAACATGTACAGTGATATTCATTATATTGCATATAATAATTATGTATGCAATATTGCTACAGATTTTTTTCTCCAATGTATTATAGTATTAACAATTATTTTTATTTTCTCTTTGCAGGAAGTTCAAGAAAAAGCCTCTGTTTTTAATATGCAGTTGGACTTAACTAGGGCCATTCCCAGCCTTACAGTTGCCTTTGTCATTGTAGCTAATGGGGATCGCCAGGGACACAAAAGGTCTTTAGTTTTACCATCAATGGGAGCTTTGATTTCTGGTATTAGCTTCACTGCAGTATCATATTTTTCCTTGTCACTCTCTGTCCTATTTGCAGTTGCATTTGTTACTGGAATGTTTGGGAGTTTAGCAACTTTCCTCGGAGGAGGCTTTGCTTACATAGCAGAGGAGTGTCATGATGAGAAGCAGAAAACAACACGAATAGCTGTAGTGGATTTGATTTTTGGAGTTGTATCTGGATTGGCAGGACTGTTATCTGGCTACTTTCTAAGAGGAATAGGCTTTGCATGGACATTTGTGATAGCATCTCTGCTCCATGTCATTAATATCATCTATATTGTATTTTTTCTGGAAGATACCGCAGGCGTATTTCAATTCCAGCATGAAGCACCTGTATCCTGGAAAGAACTTCTTAGGGAGACATTTTCTGGAGTGTACATGCTTTTTAAAACTGCCCCTTATAAAAAGAGAATTTTAATAATCGTGTTACTTTTTACATTTATGACTTATTTGTTTACTCTGCTGGGTGGGAGTTCACTTTTTACACTGTATGAACTGGATGAGCCGCTCTGCTGGAATGAAGTATACATTGGATATGGAGCAGCTGCATTCACTTCTGTCTCGCTGACCAGCTTTTTAGGAGTTTACTTATTTTCCAAATGTCTCAAAGACATTTATATTGTCTTTATTGGGATGTTTTCTTACATTGGAGGAATGATCATGGCTGCCTTTGCCAAAACTACCCTGCTCATGTTTTTAGGTGAGTTCAGAATCAGTTGTTCCATGGTCAACAACATATATGAAAATACTGCTGTGTTATCTGTAGTGAATGCAGGTGTTGGATATTGCATGTACCACCTTGAAAGGGTCATAGAGAGGTAAAATATAAATGGTTGATCAGACTGATCTAGGATTTGATTAAAAGATGAACTGTGTGGAGAAACAATGGAATTACTTGCTTATGATTTGGTTTTAGTGCCATAGAAATGTATTTGATTCATTAATTTCTCTGTTCTTGGATAATTGTGTCTCAGTGCACATCTAGTCTGACTTTTCTTTTGCCTTTTACTATTTGGGGAACTAAGTGTTCAAAAGCATATGAGTAATACAGTTGCAATATATTTGTAAAGTCCTGGATTTTAATTACTTCAATGTCTCATGGCTGCTTTACAGTGAGAGTGCCATCTTTGTTCTGCTTTATGCCTATACCTGTTCTCCGATCCATGCTGTCAAAAGTGGTTCTCACTGGTGAACAGGGTAAGTAGAATTGGTTTTAAACAATAAAATAATATGGTCCTTCAGAACAGAGATGCACAAAGATTACCTTTAAACAAACAGATCTGTATTGGTATTTTAAGATTGCTTTTCTTTCAAGTTCAGTATAATATGAGCCTGTGTCTTGATATTAATGACCTCTGGTTCTGAATTTAATATAAACAACATTGTGTTAAAAACTACTGCAAATTTCAACTTTCAAACAAAATACTGTTCTGAAATTAAAGACCATGGGGAACTTGAAGCAGAAGAATGCTCAAGATTTACACAAGTGTGATTTCACAAGGGCTTCTACATTCACAAGATTTTGGCATGCAGAGAAAGATATGCTTCTGTTATTTAGTCAATTTCTCACTTAGTAATTTAGAAAGGTAAGCAGTAGGTGGTCAATCTTCATAGCACTTGGAAATAACTAGACTTGGATCCTCAGCTATGGAGCAGGAACCCAGCTTCAGGATGTGTCTTCTAAACATGTCCCAAAAAATGTAACATAATACTTTTCAAAGTCCTTTCCTTATAGAACATAGAAAAAAACATGTCAGGCCTCAAAATATGGCTCTAATATCCAATATTTTGCTTTTGGGGAGTGTGTATTTTCTAGATTTGGGGAAATACATACTTTCTAGAAATATTTTCCTGATTTGTTTTATTTTTTAAAAGGTTAATCTTCATACACTAAAACAAAGATCTCTTTGTGCTAGCGGTGCTAAAATACATCTCTGGTATTGAGTTTCTTGGCATTCTTCAGGGCTTTGGCTACTTGAGTAGTTTGATGCAGGAATCAAGTTGCCTCTTGTCATGCTTTTCTGCTTACCTAGTGTGATTTTGGTTATGGTCTGTGACTATGAATGCAGCTTGAGAAAATGTGTTCAACAAGGCACTGACAGGATAGACTGTCACCCTAAAGGGTAGTTCAGTCCAAAAAATGTTGTTTCTTTTCAAAAGAAAAAATAAGAAGGCAGTGGTTTTACGCTGAACCAGCTGTCCTTGTTGAATCAGTCTTTTCCACATATAAGAGCTAAGATTAGAGAAGGAAGAAACAAGAAAGGAAAAAGTAAGAATGAAGACAAGAACTGGAAGGGGTAAAGGATGGAGATGTGCACAACATAGGTAGTGAGGATGAACAGGTTAAACTCCATGTGATAAGCAAATGCAAGAAAGTAGGCATGGTGACAGAATATTAGTAAAGAAAAACAGTTTCCATCAACAGTATGTGTTATTTGTTGTTCTTTTTTTTCATTTAGAGGAACTAGCATTTTGTAGGAGTTGCCACAGAAGACACTTTCATAGCAAAGTATGATCCAAGTAGTGCTTGTAACTTGCATAGTTGCAAAAATACTATCAACAGATAGATCATTTAAACCATGTTTAAAAACTTCAGTACTTTGAAGAGATTTTGTTGTATTTTGTTTTGTTTGTAATTCACCCATTTATTTTTTGGCAGGTGCTGTGTTTGCTTGTATTGCCTGTTTAGAAGTTGTGACCGGCACTATGTCAATTTCAGTTTTTAATATTCTCTATGCAACTACTGTTGCATGGTTTTCAGGCTTTAGCTTCCTCCTATCGGCAGGCCTTTGTCTAATTCCACTGTCTGTCCTGTGGTAAGTATGGATCAGGAGGGTTCTTCTGACTGCCTTTGCTAGTAATTTCTATTTTGACATGAATTGAAGCTAATAGTTTAGTGTGGTAGTTCTCAAGCTTTCCTATCTGCTAGTGTGCTGTAGTGGCTCTAGCTTCACACCTTTTCCCTCATCCAGCTACCTTCCTTCAGCCCTGTGCTGTGAATTTCCCCCAGACTGAAGCCTATCCTGAATGTACTGCCAGTGGGACGCACCATACCCTTGATGTGTGCCTTCCCTTGGTTTGAGACCTTTACTTGGTCTTTCTTCCAGGAAAGCCTTTCCCACAGATCACGTGAAAGGCATGAGCTTAACTTTGCCATTGAACTCTTCTAGATGCCAGAGTTATAAACATGACATTCACCCACTGGGTTTAATGGAAAGCTGTCTATCCTGGTCTTTGGTCATGGGCACCCAGTGCCATTAAAATCTGTAAAATATTTTAAAGCCCAAAAGAATAAATCTCTAAACATGTTTTAAAAATAGGCCTCTATAGCAGTTGTGTCTAATAATATGTAGTGACCATCTAGTAATATAGTGAAATACCATTCATGAGTACTCATAAAGCAAAGATCACTTTACATTAGTTCCAGTATAAATTACTTCTTTTTAGGATGTTGAAACAAAAATCTAAATGACAGAAGAATCACTTTTCATTAAATAGATTTACAGTTGAGGGGTAAAGATGTTTTTCTTAAGAGGCTGGCACTCTGGCTGGAGATTGGTATATTTTTTCCTAATACTTAGACTGAAGTAGACTCAGTCACCTTTTATCTCTGCCTCAGCTGCATTTTAAGATATAAATAGGCAGTGATAATCCTGTAGATTTAGAACATTTCACATAATTTCAAATCTGTTCCTGCTTCAGTATAGTTCTTTATACACAGTCTTTTCAGTGAGGCTAATACTAATCGTAATTTAAAGTAGTGATGGGTCTTAGGCCTGAGGGAATTGAAGCAAAGGGGTCTTGCATGTGTGAGTAGAATACTTTCCAGTAAAGTAATAAAATAATTGAGAAATTCAGTTATATTAACAAAGGCACAGCAAATACTTTTCTATTAAATATTATCCTTAGCTTTGTTCAGTGTAAGTAGAGAAAGTGTCCATTAAGAAAGCAAACTCTACTGCAGAAAAAGTAACAGATGTTTACCATCAGTCTATCTTGCAATCAGTACTGTAGTACATCACCATAAATTTCTGAAAGTTATTTTTCTTTACCTTCTGTTATTAGTTTCAGATATCTGACCCTTTGAATAACCTTTCTCTGCACCTTTTTTTTTAGAGTGTCATGCAATGTTACAGTTGGAGAGCAGAAAGGGTAGTTGTTGTTCTATAACAGGCAGAGTAGTTTAGTACTGTGCTTAAAGGCAGCAGTAATGATATTGTCTGACTTGTGTAATTAGGGGAAAATAGTGTCATTGCTTTTGTTTACTAAGATACATCACCAGCTTTGTGCCACAGAGGATGGCTGCACAGAGCTGTCCTGTGTGTTTGTTGGTGCTGAATCAGCATGCTATACCCAACTGCCTTAGCTCAAGATACCTGTCTTATCTCTCTCTTACAGCTGGCTTCTGTGCACAAGCTGGAATGGGGAGGACTTGGCTCTGCTGGTACCTGAAGAAGTATCCAGCATAGAGAGTGCTGATAGTTGAACAAAGGATCCACATACCCAGGATTTCTAATCTGACATGCAGTGGCAGAGATCATTATGACACAGAAACCACAGAGATAATGCAACACAGTCTCCAAGTGGCCCTGCAGCAATAAGCACTAAATTGGTACCACTCAATACCCAGTCTCTTTTTAGCACTTGACTAAAACTAGCTCTTAACTATGGAAATAGGCTGGCAATTGAGATTAATGCTGCTTCAGCGTGAAGGAAAAAATAGGGTAGAGTGATACTTTTTCCACTTACCCTTTCTCAAGTTTGAGAATGTCAGCTGTGGATTGTGATACATCTTGTATCACTCTAAGTTGGGTGACAGAGATAAGCTTAGCAGCCCAGAGGATGCTGGCAATTAAGCTGAGGCCATTGCAGCTTGTGCCAGCTGAGGATGTGGTCCACTGTGTACATCTTGAAAGGCCTGTCTTAACAGTGAAGCCCCCAAACTGTCTAAAATTACTAAACCAAAAAACTGTTTTTTTCAGAAAGCAAACTGGAGGCAGTACTTACACCTGCAGAAAGTATACTTACTGTTCTGCAGCTAGCAGACTGTTTGTGTAAGTTTAACATAAGATGTTTGGACCTTGTTTGTGACTTAATTCTTGAAATGGATTTTCACACAGAATTGTCAAAAAATTTCCATCTTGCAGAGTGTGAAGTTCAGCCTAAACCTACATTTTGTAGAGGCCATATTGCATATTCATCATTTTCCAAATATTAAGGACTGCATACAAACATCTCTGTTTTGTCCCAGAGATAGTTCTTGTTTTCTAGTTACTTGGCTTAAGTGTTCCTTTTAGTGAAAAGCTGTGATAGCATTTCTTATCTGTAGATATTTATTTTTTAACAACCCTGAAATGAGGTAATGAAATCAGAATCATGAATCTAATCATCTTGCATCAAATGCAGCATAATTTGTAAGCACTTGAACAGCACTTCTAATCTTCAAAGCACTTTACAAATGCTATTCAAAACATCTTTCCATAACAGATACTATCCTCTCTGTTGCATAAAGAGAAATTAACAGAGAGGACAAGCGACATGCCCAGGGCCCCAGTGCAAACTGGTGAGACTGCCAAACTTAGGAATTACTTTCAGCACTGACTCCTCACCTTTTCCCTTAAGATCTTTAAGTAGAAATTATCCTGAGTGTTAGGTTCTGGAATGCACAGCACAGCAGAAGAGTGAATGAAACACCATGTTAAGGACCACTCCCATCTGTTGACTTTGTTAAGAGTTTGACAGCCAATGCTGTTCTGATCTCTCAAAGTTGTGACTCTTTTCCCCCAAAACAGATTAGGTAGAAAAAGAAAAACAATGTAAAGTGGTTGCCATTTAGAAAATTAAACCTCTAGGAAAGCAACTACAATGATTTCACATGCACACAGCATAGGATAAAAATGGAGACAGACATAGCATGTGCTGTATAACTGATGAGCTGCTTACAGCCACTGATACCTATCCTCTGAACAGAGACTCCTGCAGAACTTCTCAGTGGTACTCCACCAAAAAAATAGTAATACCAAATCATGATGATACTTTTATAGATCCTTTATGATTTCATTCTTTCCCAGTTATGTACCACGATCACAGAGAAGCCTGGAAGAAGGTTCAGATAAGTTAAAGGGAGGGCCTACAATATTCAGGAGACTATTATGTGCTCATCACAGGTGAAAACAGAGCCATTCATCCAGGCCAGAGGGAATGTGCTAACGCCTCTAGCCAGCTCTTATACTTCTGTCCCATACTCCCAAGACTGATGTTGGCAATTAAAGATCATTAGCTTTCTCTCAGTAGTTTAGACAAGAGCCAGAAAATAAAACTGCTTAATGCCTTTGAGGTGCCCAAGCTACTGCCAACTTGTTGGGAACATGAGCTGAGTTCTATAATAACCAGTGGATCCAAAACATAATGAGTACTTGTAGAGAGATTAAGAAAACACTGATGTAAAGGATTTTAGCACAAATATTACATTGTCTTCCTTGCCTCTTCATTATGCAATTATGCAAGGCTTTTTGAAATTAACTATTTCACACAAAACTGCCAGGAAATAAAAAAGCAAATGCAGAAGGGGCATGTACCTTCACTTGCTTTTCTTCAGTGCACACCTCTCCTAGCACTTGGAAGCTCACAACAAAGCAAGCACTTCCACAGTGGTGCTGTGTCAGTCCAACTGAGGACAAGCACGTACACCTCAGGAATGGCTTTGTTATGATTTGATTTAACTGCACAAAGCACTTGCTGTTTGCAAAGTATTTCTGGTAGATGGAGCATTTAGAACTGGCTATAAATTCAGGTCAAAACACATGGAGGATATGAACTATGTTTTTAAAATGCCTCGCATGGTGCAAGCTGAGGAACCAAGTACTAATATGCATCAGATTATTAAAGCAAAATCTTCTAAGTGTATAATAATTTCTTTATTTGTGTATAAATACAAATTATTTTGACAATAATAAAGCTTGGTTTTTTTAAATTCTGTTGCATGTGTAGTTCCTGTGCTTTCACATTTTGACAAATGGCCAGTGGCACGACTGACAGAGGATTGTTGGTGTAAACAGAGCAGTCCTGTGGTACCATCCATTTTTTATGGTCATAACAAACAAACAGCAGAGCAGGAAGATGTGTTTTTGTTTCCCTCCTGCACCTGGGGAAAGGATGCTGCCCAGAACATCAGCACCAAGAGGAGGTGGGGAGCTGCAAAGCAGGGACAGCACTGCTGCCTGCAAGAAGTCAGGGTGGGGGCTTGTGTTGCACCTGCCAGAGCAGTGGAGCTGGAAGTGCCTTCCTCCCCTTACCCAGTCTAGATCTGTCCCAGCCCCAGTGCCCAGCACACCCCACTTTGCCTCTGTGGGTTGCTCTGTGCAGCACCTCCTTTACAGAATGAGGCCGGTACAAAATGGGAAGAATGGGCTGAGGCAGGAAGCCCTGTCCACAGCCGAGCCACTGAGAAAACGAGACCCTTCCTTTTTACCTCAAAAGCCTTTTGCCTCAGTCCTGCTTGACTCCCATTTCTCTGCTAACAGCATAAATTCTTACAGGGGCCTCTTTCACATCCTATTTGCTTTCCAGCCTGGCTGACCCCTGGGATTAGCTTCCTTACAGACATAATGAACAATGCAGCTTCCTGGCTCTGAATATGGCTTGATCTCACCCAAGATTATTACCGAGTATACTAATCATTGAACAAAACCACCTAGAATTTGCATGCAGCCTCCTAATCTGCTGCTGGTTTTACACTGCTCTGATGAGAAACTCTAGTAAATTACTTGTCTTAATGTAGTTTTGCTCAGATGGAACAGCATCTATCTTTCAACCGACACCAGCTCAATACACTGAAGTGGGGAGCTGTAAGGGACCAGTAACTGTGTCACATGGTTGGATGGCTCCCTGTTTTCTTGAACAGTGCTGGTAAGATGGTAGACCTCCTAAAAATCCATGCCAGCACCTTTTACTTGTCCCAGACCTGGCAATGTAATCCCTCAGCTTTTCTGGCCTAAGCCTTGAGCAATACAAAGTCTACTGAACCCCAAGCTTGCTTTATAACAGCAGTTTAGTTTTGCTGTACACAAAGCTGCAGAGGAACCTGCCAATTCTAAAATAGCACCCAACTCTGATATTTAATAAAGACTATCAGTTCACAGAAGGATGAGGACAGCTGTAGAAAACAGAAATGTGAGTAGGTCTACACTTTCATATTCAATTTATTGGTCCTCTGCTTAACCTCCTGAAGGAAAAAAAACTCCCAACAAATTAAACAGCTTGTACTGCACAGCACAAGCCTCTAACTTCTACAAGTCACAAGTGAAAGAAAATTTTAGAAGCTTCACTTATTAAATGAAACAAGTTTAAATATAAAACCAAATAAGACCACCACTAAAGTGAGTCATACTATCATCTTAATGTTTCCAAAATGCTGCAATGTTTTGCACATAAAAGCACTATAAAATTTACAGGACAGAAGCTAGAGGCTTTGGCCCACACAGTTAGGGCCTTTGTAGTAGCTATAAGCCCACTGAAAAGCATAAGAGATGTTTGCAGTTGTGGAAAGAGGCTTATAACAACATTCCTACTAAAATTATCTACAACAAAACAGTAACTACATTTAACCAAGTCATTAAAACCTGCTGAATGAAGACAGTTCCTGTTTTAGAAATTCTGTTTCAAATTCTTGATATCTGATAATAGATAACATTTTTTGGAACCACAGACTTTTTTTCCTGATATGCCACACTGTAGCATTAGCTGCCTTGCAGGATTGATATGACAAAGGACACCAGAAATAGTTGTTACAACCCTGAATTTAATAAATAAAACCACTTAGGCATGGAAAAAACCCTTCAGGTGGTCTGCTCCTTTAAAAGGTGTATTTAAGTATAAAGCTCTCATTCTTCCTTAACTAAGACCTGATTTTTGTAAACCCACAAATAACTATTTCTGCACTTGTACCACCATATCTTCATGTTCTTACTGCAGCGTTTTATAATTCAACATTCTTTCCTTATACTAAAATACCTATACCTGGGAGCGCTCTTTTGGATTATACTCAAACAGATTTTAAAACATCTCTTTAAACCCCAAGTGGAACTTGCTTCTACTTTCAGAAACCAAAATACCCTCTCAAGCACACACATGAAAAAATCTAGACCTTTAAACCTATTCTTACAGCAATACTTCCAATTCTACACAAAAGCTTAATAGCTCACTCATAAATAGCTGTCAAGAGTGGGATACAATGTATGCAACCAGTAGTGCCAAAGTTAAAGACCTTTAAAGATATTGCAATAAAAAGAACAACACTGGGTCATGGATAAGAGATTCTTGATTTAGGATTAAATACATTTTGGAATGCAACAGCATTTATAGCAAACTTTTATTCAATAGTTTAAAAAGTGTATGGAAATTTTCATGAACAAAGAGTTATGCAACGGAAAATACCTTCCTCTTCCCCCATTAAATGCATTTACCACAGTAGTCAGTTTTAAAATGCCTAGGTATTTTTGAATTTCTTGTATACATATATAGCATTTCCATATTTAAGAAGCTATTGTCCTGAGCAGTTTATGAAAAGGCATTATTTAAACTACCTAGTTACAGGACATTTGTATGATTGATAACAAGCACAGAACAATTTATAGACTTTAAACATTTAATGTGCCTTTTCATTAAGGAAGGCAAGTGATAACTAGGTCTGCTTAACACTGTGAGTGTCAATTTAGTACCATGTACTTAGATCTGCTCTAGAAAGACACACACAAAACATCTTTGTGAAGTATATTTTGTTACAATAATCCGAGCTTGTGCTCCATCATGATGTGTGGTTCTCCCATAACCTCACTCTGGGAAGGATCTGGAAAAAGAAAAGTTGACAGCATGAGGCCTTTAGCAAGCTACAAAGACCAACATCAACTAATAAATATGAACATCTCTTTTCATTATAATGCTTAGTGCAACAGTTACTTGACTGATTTTTGACAGTGCTGCAGAGTGCAGATCTGTAACTCAGAAGCTTCTATCCAAAGCACCGATGAGAGAACAAACACATATACTATGGAACAGCTGGTCATAAGGACACACTCACATTTCAATAAACCAATCAGTTCTGCATAAGTACATTGCCCCACACCTCTTTCCAACAACTTCTCTGCACAGCAGGAGTTCACAGTCCTCTCTTCTGTTAGCTGGGACATACTCATGGTTTCTCTTCCCCACTCAACTGCCTAGTTTCACAGAAATTCTACACCCATAAATATCTCTGAGATTTCCTCCATTCTGTAAAGTACAGTTGACATTAGCCACTGTACCCAAAGGCCACCAAGCAATGTGCAGAGGACACAAGAGAGACCAATACTGACAGAATGAACTTCTTTTCTATACAAAAAATAATAATTAAAAAAAAAAAAATAAAGGGATAAAACAAACCCAGGGCCAGAACCCACACTGTGACTGTTTGGAAGAAATACGCTTTTCTTTATGGGTGCATCAATCATATTTTCCTTCCATAAATAAGAATACTAATGCCTCTGATTCCTCCAGAGACAACAAAATTATCTAGTCTGCTTCCTGATAAATAAAGCCTTAGCAAAAACACTTGTAAGCCACTTACTCCTCAGCACTCTATAAAAATCTAACAGTTTGCTGTGAGCAGCGGTAAATAACCAAATTTCTACAAATTATGTTTAACATTGCTCTACCCCTGTGGAACCACAATGGCCCAAGATTCCTTCCCTTGGTCCCAGCATATCCATGTCAGAAAATAACCCCAGATTTACACCATGCCTCTAGATTCAGACTTTTTCCTCCATTATTTCCAGCATCCTATCTCCCCAGCTATTTTCCATTCTCCAGTTCCACTTCAAAATACTCTCTGCATCCTTCCATGATGCTCTCTGCCCCCATGTCCTTAAGTACCAGCTAGAAATAATTTGTTCAAAAGCCATTTTTCCAGGTTTATTCTATTCCACACATACTAATAGTCAGCAGGCAGCCTGTTGAGTTCATTTGAGGGAGCCTTTCCCCTGCTAAGTACCTGTTTTATTAGTTCTACACCTCTTCTCTAACATTTCTTAATTACGGAACTTAAACTTCGTAACCTCTGCTTGACAAAATCCGCACAAGTACTTCAACAAAACTTTCTGAGGAAAGAGGCATACAACCTATATGCATAATCTACTCCTTTAGAAACCCAGCCTACAAGCAAATACTGTCTTGCTTAATATTTCAGAGTAATTTCCACATAACTTACAGCTGAATTACATTTATTTCTCCTTCCCCAGTGCTTCTTTGCTTTAAGGATTTAATTTTGTTCTTTGTATTTGAGAGTTTAATTCTCTTGTTCAATAGAGGCAAAGAACTTCACAGCTCCCAAATTTTACCTTTGAATGTTTACATAACATTAAAGCCAGAATGTATTTACCATTAAGGATATCCTCAAAACCAATGCATTCATCATTTCCCCTCAAAATATCCATGGCCATGTTTGAGCTGTGAAGAAATGGTAGACGCTGGACCTGTAAAAAGAGTTCAAGCAAGAGTTCAGTTTCTGCAAGTCTGAAATAGAAAGGGTTCATATTTGGATTTCTCAGTCTGAAGTGACTGAGAAAAGCCAACAGGCAGAAAAAACAACGCTGGAATAAGAGAACTACTGGCACACAAAGACACACAAACACTACCATCTTCTTTTGGTCATCTGTTTAAAAGAACAGCCTTCTAATAGATTTTTAGTTTTCACTGTGGTCTAGGTAGTATAGCAAATACTGCACTTTGAAAAATAACAAAGTACTTTCTGTCCCCTCTGTAAAGCTCCTCTCACATAAAGTTGGGGAGGTTTACTGCAAACCCCCACACTCTGAGGTCAGTACTGGGCAATTGATGCATACTGCAGAGTTAGGAAACTACATTCTAATCCTCCTACATCTCTGACACAGGTCAGGAATGCAAGTGAAAACAATATATTGACTTTCACATTCAAATATAATCCTCCTTTTAATTAATCTAAATCATAATTATGTCTCCAATCCCAACCAATTCTTAAGCTTCAAGTCCACTCCCAGTTACTTTCAACAGTCTTCTGTACCCTTCACTCACAGGATTTTCAAAAAAATTTCAAGTGGCACACACAGATTTCAGAGCATAAATATCCTGAGAATTCATTTATTACTACTACAGATACTTCAGTTAAAACATAAGAAAACTTGTATACCCAGCATAAATCTGGAAGTGAAAAACCTTCTGATCACCATACATCCCCCACCCATCTCCCAAAACCACCTCTGGAGACAGACTAACAGGATATCCTCACCTCCCTCATTCTCTGCAATGTGCTAATGTTAGTTAGGAAAAATACTCCTCAAGACAGCCCAGCTGAGACCAAGGGATGTTTTTGTATCTCACATCCTGACTTTCACATCTTCAGGACCAGTAGCTTCTGCCAAGCTTAATGCAGCTCACTATGGTTTAGTAGCACCTCATCACTCAAACAGAGTACAAAATTGCTCTAATTCACTTGGAAAATCTACTTAGTAGCTTGACAACCTTCAAGACAACAGAAAAGTTTACTAGGACTAATGAGCCTTCTATGTTTCCCTTTCTCCAGCTACACTCAATCCTAGGAGAAAAGAAGGAAAAGGAGACAGATTCAGCTTCTTAATTAAGAGTCAAAACCTTTGAACTTAACTCCCTGTAGACCTCCCTTGATCTTACAACAAAGGCTGAGGAACAATAACCACATAGCACACTCTCTGTTTCAGGTTTCACATTACCTCTACATCTACTCCCAAATCCCTATCTGCTTCAGACCCCTAAGTCTCTTTCCCCTACATCTGCAGAGACTCCTTCCCATGGAGGTCCCATGACCCACAGGGGTGAGTATTAACTTTAGGAATTAATACTCAATTCCTCCTGCTTTTCTCCGAAGGCTTACAGGAAGCTATTCCACAGCAAAGCTAGAGCAGTTACCAATTCACTAAACAACCAATAAAAGAACAGCAGCTAAAAGGCTTTAGCATATTGACTGTTCTAAAAACTAGCAATTGCACTGTCTGGTTCATCATTTTTAACAGCAGCTTTTTAACAGCAAATTAATTTCTTTTAGAAACATAAGGTGTCTCAACAAAGAAATATGTGTCTCTGAAAGCATGTTCAAGGTAAACATTTTTTCAAATGGCTTAAGTTAAACCAGTTGGATAAAAATGCCTACCTGTTTCACTGCTCTGAATTCCATCTGCAGCTTTAAAGGTGCATGGATTCCTTGGATGTTTCTCAGTGTGGCAAAGTTTGTTTTATCTTGATTTAACTGGAACTGTCACAAACAGTAGTGATTTTTATTTTAGAAAAAGTTAAAGTACAGCCATAGAAGAAAATTGTGATATTGTACTTAAAAGAACCTGCTAAGTAAATTTGTATGTAAAAATTCAGTGATACCATCAAATGTCTCTCAAGAGTACAAGAAAGAGAGTGATGCAGTAAGATTTGTTCTGTGAAGCTGAAATTGGGGTTTTTTTTGTTGGATTTCATTCCAAATTAGTAGCAGGAATTTTATTTTGTTATTTTTGATAATCAGGAGATGTAACACCACCAAGTGGTATAGTTTTGCACTACTTTACTACAATAGTTTCTGGATGAACAGGAAGCTAAGTCCAGTTTAAAGAACACAAAAGCCAATTTAATGTCATTAATTAGCCATCAAAGACTACTTGAAAACATTTGATGTACTTCCTTTTTGATCAAGTACAAAACCAGAGCACCACTTACACTCCTTATGATTGTGAAAAGCAAACTATTTTTCCCAACTGCTCTCAAACTTACCAGTAAGACAAAGAAAATCTATTTAATAGAGAATTTTTTAAAGAAAAAGTGTTCACTCATGTGTACTGGAGTACAAAGAAGTAAGTTATACTTAATGTTAAACTTAAATAATCAAAAAAATTTAAATCTCTAATTTTAAAATCTGTATTCCATCAGCATGACAAAAGCCTATTATTATGAGAACATATTTATGAGAAGGGATCTCAAAAACCAACAGAAAAATACAAGTCAAAGACTTAACAAGCACTCTCTTTGTAACAATCTATATTGAATGCTCTTCAAAAGTTAGCAGAAAATACTACTTATATGCCTCATCCTAATCTTATAATTCTGGTTACATTATTTTTCCATTTCTTTTATTTTATAGACATAATGATTTCTGGATAGCAGAAACATTTTTCTACCAGTGCTACCTGAAAACCTTTTTAACATTTATAGTAGCAAAAGCAACCATAACTATCTCAGGCTAACTTAAGTATTTTCCCGTTCAAATGTACATCAAAATAATTCTTAAACTGGCCCTTAACTTACAGAAAAATTAACCAACAGTGGGAGAAACAATTTAGAAGTCTCACATCCTTCTTAGGGGATCACACAGCCTGTTTTATTTCTGTGCACTTTTGTCACTTCAGCATGTGATCTTTTAATTATGCAGGTTTTGTACGGCAAGAACAGAGTTTAAAACTAAGTTATAGCAATCAATTAAAAAAAATCAATCACAAATAGCTCTGAAACATTTATAGTATTTATAAATAAGCTCACAAATTTGGTGTCACAACATCATCATCCTTTTAATGCAAGGCAACACCAACACTGGCTAAAATTAGAATATATTGGACATTACAGTCAGACCTTGTCCTCCTGTTTAGCTTAGCAATTTGGAACATTCTATCAGAATAACTTATTTGCTTCAGGACAGTTTGACACATTGTATCTTCTGCACCACCAGCAGCAAAGACATTCAGTGCAACCAGCGAGCCTGGCCTCCCTCTACCTTCCACAGACCACTTGTAATGAACGGTCCATGAGTGATGGCTGAGCCAGACATGATTGCAAACACTCAGGAGAAACTTCAGGTGTAAAATGTCTAGATGAGACCGAGCAACTTATGGAAAAATATGTACATGTTCACAGGCTGAAAGTCTGAAAATGAAGATAGATGGTTAATCTACAGACAAAATGGGAGGATCAGCATTCACGAGGTGACAGGTGTGCCCCTGGCCTACCTATGGTGGCTGCACACACACTCTTCCATGACTAAACCTGAGTCCCTACTTGGAAGCCTGCTCACACACTTGCAGTGGAGAGAGATACAAGCAAGAGATTAATGTTACAGCACTCTTGTTGACAATGTTACTTGTATAAATAAAATGTTACCATTATTGAACACCTTAATTCTGTTAAAGACCCTACTCCTTACTTGCTACTGCACAAAGCAGTCCGGGCAACCACACTGCTAATTTAAACTTCCTAATTAGTTAAGAGTGAAGATGGCTACATTTGATTTTATGCTTACATTCTTTTCTGTCAGCTCCAGTGGGTGGCTGGGCAACAATTCATTTTTCACACTTGTAAAGCTAGAAGAACAAGTAGAAAAGACATTAACTTCAAATTAATTGTGATACAGTTTTTTAAGTTGCATTCCAAAACCAATCTCAGATACAAACACCAGCCCACAGAGATACACAATTAGCAAAGTCTGAACTACAGAAAAAAAAAAAGATTAATAGTGAAGCAGCAAGTAAAACCTCTAACTACACCACTACCAGAAGAAAAAGTTTGAAACACCCTTTATACAAAAGAGAATCTGTTTTTCTCCCTTGATTCCTTTCAGAAAGAGCTGAAAATACTAATAATGGAATCATTACAGACTTAATTATATCCAAGCTACGCTGTATCTTATTTTGAAGTCTCCAAGCTTTAGCAATGGAATATTGTATGTCTTCCCCCCAATGCCAGTAGTAAACTCCATGAACTTATTTTGGATTCATTATCCAAGACAGACATAAGTTTCGCACTCTTGTAAAAATGCCAAACTCCAAACTATTTTTATTATATTACTATTGTGGTTTGTCCCAAGGCTGAAATTAACCATTTCCCACAATGTTATGGCACACTTATATAAATGTATATTAAAACTACCAGATATTTCACAGTTATCAATACTCTGCTGTTTCTTTCCTAAAGAACAGTATCACAGAGGTAGATGCCTGTTTGCAACACACCTTGCAAGAAACTTCTGTAAAAAGCCAACATTTAACATTTACTGAGGTCCAACAGTGTCTATGACACAATTCAGCAAGCACTAGTAAAGCGTACCCTCTGCGCAGAAGATCATGACCTTCAAATAGCCCTGAAGCTGAAACTTCTGTAAATGAGATACTATCTTTCAACAGGGAAGCAGTGCCTCTGGAATTCTGGAACAAAAAGGAAAAAAATAAAGAAGAGGATTACCTCAAGAGAACCTGACCACTTTTGTAAGGGCCATTAAGCCAGCCAAATGAAAGGAACTGCTCAAAGACTCCTTAAAGTACTCCTGGACAAGGCCATGACTTTAGAGTTTCTTTAAAATAGAGGCAAAACAAAAACACATGCAAACACCCAAAAACATAAACCCTACATTAATACAGAATTCTTTCAGAGATTCTGATAAAAACTAAAGATACTGCCAACATTTTTTGGATCTGGTTGACCCAGATCAAGTTGTTTGTTCCCACCCTGGGCTGCAGGGATGGAAAGGAAAGAGGCACGTCCTGACACCTGACAGGACAGAAAAAAGCATTCTTTTATTTACTGCAATAGTGACACAAGATCAAATTTTGCCATGATTTGAGGCTGCCATAAGGAGGACAAGGTGTATTTGAGCAGTCTAGTATGCCAGTTAACTACAAGAACAAATGAAAACAGTAACTTGTAGTAGATTACCAGAAGTCCACAGATGTATTAATTATTGCTTACTAGCAACCTAGGCCACTAATTTCACTCTAACCTACCCGAATTTACTGAAGTGATTTTAGGATTGTTCAGAAAAATTGCTCCACCAATAGGACAGTGTCCAATGAACAGCAGAAGGTGACAGCAATTATCTCTGGAAGATGAATGACGAGCAGTTCGGTGCAAGGGTTTCCCCCAGCAGCGCTGTCAGATCCAACAGAAAACTCATGCTTATAATTAAGACCCTTTATACCAATATGTGAGCTCTCAGTAACATAAAGAGCTGTGAGACAGTCCTAACATGCCTATTGTTATATGCATATAAAGCATCTACCAATTTACACACTCAGCACTGACCAGACCTTTATAAGGACTGCTGTGAATGAAAGCATTAAAAAGATACAGTACCTGGGAGACAAGAGAGAAGATCAAAGTTAAACTCACGGAGAAAACCACGAAACACTCCCCAAAGGCAACACTCTCGAGTCTCACCAGCGCCCAGCCCGTCCAAGGCAGTCCCAGCGCCGCTGCCCACCACCGAGGGCCGAGGCGACACCTCCCTCCCCGCCAGCTGCGCCGCCGAAGCAGCAGGCTGCGGGAGGCTGGAGACCGCCTGGGCACCGCCGAGGCTCCCCGTCCCGTCCCGTCCCGCTGCCAGGGAAGGGCTTTTACCACAGCCGCCAGGCGCCCTTCGCCTCCCGGCCCCCCGCGCCCATGAGGAAGCCCGCCATGGCGGCGCCGGACCCCCGTGACTCAGCATGGCCCCGCTGTGCCCGGGGACGCCGAAAGGGTGAGGGGAGGGGGATCTGACGGGGGCGGCGGGGCGGGAGGCCCGGTTCGGTGCGGCTCGGTGCGGTCCGGCACAAGGACACCCCGGCCCGCCCGGCGCCGCCGCTGCCCGCACTCACCATCTTGAGCCCCCGACGCGCGCAGCCACTTCCGCCACCGCCGCCCGCTCACTTCCGCCCCGCCCCCTCTGCGTCACGGCGCGGGGGGCGGGGCCGCGCCGGCAGCGGGCGTGCTGCGGTGGGAGGGCGAGGGGCGTGCCTGAGGGCGGCAGCTGCTCCCTGCCCGGAGTGCTGTGAGGCGGTCGTGTCCCGGCCTGTGCCCGCCTTGGCCGTGGCTTTCTTACTCGCAGGGTTGAGCACATTCTGTTCACAGACGCACGGAATCGGTTAGGTTGTAAAAGACCCCTGAGACCAGCGAGTCCAACCTATGAGCGAACACTGCCATGTCAAGGACGCCGGGGCGCTGAGCGCCGCATCCAGTGCTGCCATAAACACCTCCGGAGACGATGACTTCACCACCTTCATGGGCAGCCCATTCCAATGTTAAATCACCCTTTCTGAAAAGAAATTCCTCCTAATGTCCAACCTAAACCTCTTCTGACAAAACTTGAGACCATTTCCTCTTGTCCTGTGGCTTGTTACGTGGGAGAAGAGGCTGACCCCCACCTGGCTGCACCGTCCTTTCAGGCAGTTGTAGAAAGCAATAAGGTCACCCCTGAGCATCTTCTTTTCCAGGCTAAAACTCCAGGTCGTGCTCACATGCCAGCAAAGGCCAGCTGTCTCAGTGGCACCATGTCCCCAAGCTGGAGCTGAAGTGGACTAACACCTTCCATAGCAGACAGGGCAGGCCATGGCTGTGGTGTCTGGTGTGGGGAGCTTTTCTCGGTCAAACCCATACTGCCACAGGCAGCAAAAACTGCCTGAGTGTCACCAAAAGCATCACAGTGCTGACAGCCTGAGGTGGTAAAACCAGGCAGTGATGATTCCAGAGACTTCATACATTTCAATGCATAGCTCTACATCTGTATTTTATATATTTCTCCTGAGACGTGTAGCTCATTCCACCCTTTAACCTTTTAATTTGGGTTATCCTTAGCAACCCAACCTCCTTCACACATGCACACACACAGACGCAGAAGCAATATTTAAGCAGGAATTTTATATATGTTTTAGTGGCACTCGGATTTGTTAAAAAAAAAGACTGAAAAATTAATACACTTTATAATCTGTTTTCCTCTTTCTTGGGCAAACTCCCAACCCCCCCACACCTCACATTCTCAACCCAGTTCTGGCCCTTTGTATTTAAGTCTTAGGTTTAAAGCAAAAACTTCAAAAGAATGAGAATGAAGGACTGCAGTTTTTAAAATAATTTTTAGGAAAATGAGTACCACAAAGGTTTCTCTGATCTTATAATTATAATGGGTACTTGGTTATTGTGGTACTGGATTCATTATTATAGAATAGATGTGAATACAAAAAACAAATCAAGTTCCTGTTTAACTGCAGCTTACAGAAAGCTACATTTTGTCACTAAATGTATTTATTTATTGACTGAGTTTGTTGATCAGGATATGACTGTAGAGATGAAACATCTAACTTTCAAAGTCATTCTTGCCGGACACAGACAGGATGCAATCACTCCATGTACATTTTTGACATCACTGCGATCCACAGTCTAGGCTGCATAACATAAAAGGACATACATTGCAAGAAAGAACTGGTTTTCCTTTAGAGGCTTTCACACTGGGGAAAACTTCCAGACATAACACAAATCACACACTTTTTTTTTTCATCAGATTACCAAGTATTTCAAGTTGGAGCAAGACTTGATTTCTTTCACAACCAACTTTGCTTTAACAATCTTACAGTGAGCATCTCAACAGTGGGTGGATTGGGTGCCTCTCTGCAGCCCCACTGCAAATAAATAGGAGTTGCAATTGTCAGGCTGACCAAACCTGGGATCAGCAACGAGAGCCCGTGGTGAGCGATGAGCACTTTGACAGCTCAGAAGCAGTGGGTATGGCTGCTCCGCGTGTTGCAGGTGATTTCAAGGCTGCCACCAGCACTGGGCTCTCCAGAGTGCAGACAGGAGCCCACGGGCACTGCAGCAGGCACAGCAGCCCCGGCACACAGCGCCCTGTGTGCTGAAATCTCCCTGCCGGGGAGCTGTGCTGGCTGCAGGGTTGGACACTCTGCCTGAAGGCATCTCCCTGGCAGATGGTAACACGATAGAAAGTGAGATGCAATGACTGCGTTGCCAAAGGGGCCGTCTGGTCTGGGGACACTCTGTTAAGAGGATGTGGACACCTTAAAATTAGCGTGAAAATAACTATAGCTCCTCTAAATTGGTGACTTCCATAAAGTTAGGATGTTGAATTTCACATGTTGCCTTTAGAGATAAATTCCAAATGCCTTTTTTGGGTTTTTTGAGAATTTTTTCATCATTTTGTGTAGAGGAAGTCCGAAATGTATGACTGTTTCAAGTGTTTTCTGAGTGTTTTTTACCACAGCTTTTTTGGAATGTCAAATCTGGTCTTTTTGGTTTGGCTGTGGACCTTCAGTAAAGATTCAAGCTATCTTTAGACTATGGATATTTTATCTTTTGGAAATGGGGGAAGTGTTTACTGTTTTTTAAGAAAAATTACACTGTTCAAATGGTCTTTTGTCAGTTAAATTAGAATTTTAAAAAACTCATTAAACAAAGTCTAGAGAGCCTGATCTAAAACAAACTCTGGTTTTTCTCTTGCCTGGATCCAAACATGGCATCATTTCATGGGAGGTCTGTAGATTTCCCACTGGAGCCTCCGGAAGAAAGGTGGATTAAAAATTGTCGCACAGAGGCACAAAATTAACTCAAAATCTGTCTTTATATAGCAGTAGAGTTCACAGAAGAGAGGTGGCTTCTGCAGATCTCCTCTTCCGTGGGTAGAGGATGCTGGTATGGGCCAACCTTTTCTACCTAACCCTAACTCTAATCCTAAAAAATTTTTTGTGGGGGGCAAAGGCTGCAAAAGGAGTATATTCTCCAAGGAAACTTGTCTTTGTAGCCATGCTTTTTAAGACTGATGCAGCTTTGTCACTTTTCAAAATATAATTCCTTTGACGTATCAGTGTCAGTAATCTGTTCTGACTACGTGAACCTCTATCAGAAGAAAACCTTTATCCTGTGGGACTGGGAAACTCTTTCACTGGTTTTTGTCAACAGCCAGTTACAACTTGTTAAAGTGAAAGTACTTTTTATTTGTTTTTAATCAAATCAAATAAACACATTTTCTTTGATCTTTAAGAACTCCTTTCTTGTTAGCTTGCTTTATACTTTTATGTTTTGGCATTCATTGTAAATCTAATTATTTAAAAAGTTATTTTGTTTTACATTATTAAACCTTTTCTGAATTTAAGATAAACAGGAGCGTGTTTTGTTAAAGATTAAAAATAAATTTCACACAAAACTGCAAAATGTAGCAAAGATAATAACGTGTAGGCGTCAGACTGTTCCAAAACAAGGCTCTCTAGGGGCTCTTCTGAACACACAGCTTCATAAAAACCATGTTCTGAAAGGGCTCAGGAAACCCCTGTCTCTAACCCACCCTTTCCTGAAGCTGGTGAAAGTATTTGGAAAAAAAGTTACTGTTGCAGTGAGACAAAAAAAACCAAAATCCCATTTATTGCTGAAGGAGCTTATTTTTTCCTGTTTGTTTACCAGCAAAATCTACAGTCTGTAGGATCTTCTTTAGTCAAAACTTTCCCATATTCATCATTCAAAAGCAGCAAGCAGTCCCATAGGTGAACAGAAAGAGAACATCAGGATCTCTGTATGAATGTAGATTTTTTTAACTTACTGTAACATCTAGTGGGGAAATAATACTAAAAATCCCTCATTTCATTATCTGATTTATAAGTCATCCGTGAAATTTAAGTGAAACAATAATATATCTGTATAAGTGTCTTTGGTTCCTTTTTTGGTGGGTCAGACAAGAGAAGACAGTTGTGTTTTGATACAAGTAATGTTCTTGGATTAAAAAGGAGTCCTTGTTCTCTGGAAGTGTTGACTTATTCTGCAGCTTGTCAGTGCTTTGGTAAATCGAGTACTTTATTTGTACTAATCCGTCGTTTGTACTCTGCGAATCTGGGCTTCCCTGCACTCTTTATGCAGACTCAGAAAAGCAGGATGCTGCACTGGGAGAGCCGATCACTAGGGGATGCTCAGTACCCGAGCACCCCGCGCCTGCTTTCCTCAGCGCTCCTCAGCCGCCTCTGTTCAGCCTCGATCAGATACTCCTGGCTGGGTTTGAGTACTTTTTCACTCGCAGTGCTGCGAGAATTATGAAAAAAAAAAAAAAAAAAAAAAAAAAAAAAAAAAA
>VZUI01037179.1:0-40763 GCA_013401135.1 Cettia cetti | reverse complement strand
GCTGGCGGCGGGCCCGGCGGCGCGGAGAGCGCGCCTGGCGCTGAGAGGCGGCTGCTGCCGGCGGGCTGGACGCGCCGCGGGCGAGCGCCTTCCTTCTTTCCCTCGCTTTTTCGCTTCTTACCAGCCTTCCTCCCTTTCTGCCTTTCCTTCTCGGGGGCCGCTCCAGAGCGCTCTCCCGCGCCGGCTCGGCGGACGGGACCCTCCCGGATGCGGCGGGGAGAGCGGCCCCTTCCCGCCGGCGGCGGAGGGGAAGCGCTGCCATTGTTCGCAGATGAATCGAAAAGCCGCCGAGCGGTGGCTGTTTCTCGGCCGCGCTTTGCGGGGGAGGCGGAACTAGTGCGGCCTTATTCTGCAGCGCTGGATAAAGTATCCAGCTTTTTATATTTGCTTTTTTTGCTTTTCTTATTCGTTATTATCTTCCATTTTAAAAAGTGGCGCAAGCCTTTTTAAGAGGACGACTTCATATTTCGTTGAGGAAATTTGGGTGAAATAAACATCTTTTCTGGCATATAAGTAGTCCACTTTTATAGTTTATTTATTTTTTTTCTTTTTTGCGATGTTTGTATCAGTTTTGCATGCCGTCTGTCCTACTAGCGAGTCCAGTACTTCTCCAGGTTGAGTTGCCCCAGATTGCTTTGTTCCTGCCCTAGAGCATAAATAACCGGGAATAACTGTACTTTCACTTTGCACTTTCACTTACGGGGCCAGCTGTATGCTAGCTTGCCCTACAGAGAACTGGGAAATAGGTAATGGGTAATGGCTTTGGAATTCACAGGTAATTTGTAGCTTTCTCAGCAACTTGTAGCATTCTCAGAAGACTGTTTCTTCAGATATCGATTAATACAGTAATTCTAAGTATTAATAATCTCTTAAAGATATACTATGAAAGAATGCCATACTAAAAGGAGATGTTGAAAAGCACTGATTTGCTCTTAGTTTGTCTGCATATGAGGGTTTCTCCCTTACAGTTGAAGATGCACTATATGCATTTAAACAGAAATGAACCCTAGGACAGACACCATTCAGCTGAAGAGTACATTTTTTGAGATTCTGTGATAACTTGAATTTGGTTTAATCAATTCTAGATAAAACCGATATCAAAATTTTCAGGGAAAAAACCTTTGCTTGAATCTTGTAGTCTTTTTGTAAATTCATATGTGCAGAGGCCCTCAGAGTAGAACAGTTATGTGCTGTAAGTATTGTGTAAAGAGATAGTGCCAGAACAAAAGTGATGGGGATAATCTGTTACACTCACATGGTCCTGGTCTACTCAGATCATCATTACTGTTGATACTCTCTATAAACATGGTGGTATGAATGAAGAGACTCTTGTGATAATTTAGTTTAGTTTAGTCCAACAGGCAGGGAATCCTTTTGCTTTTTTCACTGTATTCGCCCCAGTTGCTTCCCTGTTGGGTTTGTGTTTCTGCAGTCTGTTGCTTCAGTTCATAAATCTTGCAAAATATAGGGCAGAAAGGTGAGAAGAGGCTAGTGCCCTTTTTCCATCAGCTTGAATTTGGGGGTTTGGTTTGTTTGTTATAAGGGGTTTTTCTTCTGTGTTTTTGTCTCTCACACACCCCCAAAAACTGCTGTTTGTTCTTTTCCAAATTTCATTTCTGTGACTTTCTATTTAAAGTAGTATTGTTGAACTGAGCAAGTCTTGAGACAATATTAAAGTTTTATTATGAGAGATTGACACTTCTGCACTTTCCCATTTCCTTTTGTCATATATGAAAGAAGGCAAGTTGTATTAGTTACTACCTCTTAATTCTCACATCATTGAGAAAAGTTGTCTAGAAACTTTTATTCATGAGTTGCTGTTCCTGATTTGAAGCTGACAGCTTAAATGGATAAGATAGAATATAGTTCTGTGGATTTGTGAAGATGACAATTAAGAAAATGCTTTAGGGAGAAAGTGAGTTGCATTATTAATTTGTTTATGTAGAGGGCATTTGACAGAACATTATTTGGAAAATAAATTGTCTCTATCTGTTAAATGAACTTATTTTTTGATATTGTTGCTCTACATTAATGTGACTTACTAATATTTTTTAAATTGGACTATAGAAACCCTTTCCACTGATTTTGGCAGTAATAGGGACTGAAAAATATACTGTGGAGCTTGCAGTTCTTCTGGTTGCAGTACATAACTGTATTTATGCTCAAGCTGGGACAAAACTTTTGTTTGCATCTGAAGGTAATACTTCATTTGGGGCTTGTGACTGCATAAACTTCCCTTGGTTGTTTTATCTTGTTCTGCACCTCAAGGTACTCATCCTTGAGGCTGTTCTGGGATTTTTTTAGTGCCTTTTTTCCAAGGAGCAGGAGGGTTGGGATGTTCTGCTTGATTACTGCTAGATGAACCATAGTTTATAAAGGTGAAATAAAGACCAGACCCATGGGTTTACAAGCTGGTTAAGATGTATGACAGCTGTAAACTGTCTTGGGTTGTATTTAGTGTTGGTTGCAGTGAGCTGACTTAATACTAAGATCTTGAGTGAGAAAGCATCTTTTCCATTCCATCTGAAGCTCATAGTCTGTCAGTGCTACATCTTACTCTTTTATTAACTTTCATTAACTTTTTGTTCATCATAATAATATTTTTTATCCTCGGACTAGCAGCTTATTCAAATTGGCTCTGACCAATTACGTTTTTGTTTAAATTGTGGTTTCTTTTTTTTTCTCTTTTCCTTGAATAACTTGGTTGAGTAGTTTTTCTTTTTTTTCTTCTAAGCTGACTTCCCCATGCAGCAGTCTTTTCTATTTATTTAAAGTCTCATTTTGAGATGATAGCCTCATAAATATCGTAGTTCCTGCCTGCATTGCTCGTGCCCTGTTAGAAATAGGTATTGCATGGAATATTTTACCTTGAGCATCTCCCTACTTGTTACACATCTTGCTCTTCAAGAGAGGGAGATCTGTGATGCTTGTTAGAACTGTTACCTGCATACAAATAGCCGAGAATGGCATTCTGTCAAGGGCAGAAGGCCCTCAGTAAGATTGGGGTGCTTTAGCAAATATTAGGGTGTGGGTTTATGCACAAACCCCTAGAATATTCCTGTGTGGTACAGAGATAATAAGGAGCTTGTGCAGGAGGCCACTTTGGGTCTGACTTGAGGTTGCCTGCCAGTTTGGCCAGCGAACTGGGTTGCTTTTTTATGCTCATGGAGATTTGACCATACTTGTCAAGTTCCCTGATGTGCTTTGCATTTTCAGGCTTGGGGATTTTTTTCCACATGTGCTCGTGCATGTAGTTAAACACTAAAACCTTTTACACATGTATGCATACAAAAATCTTTCTGATCAGAAAGAGGATGCCGAAGAATTTAAGGCTATCGTATTTTAATGCTGTGGAAAAGGTGCTTGCTTTGTTTATACTCTTAATGAGTGAACTTGGATAGTTGCATTGTGGATATGTCTAAACATGCCTGTAGTGTTCTGTTTTGATATTTAAATGCTAGCAAATTAGGGATAAAAGACTTTTCATTTTGTATTTTGTAACTGAATAATAAAACTGATTTAGATGGAATAAGCGGTTAAGAGGCTAATTATCTGAGAACTACAGTATCTTAAGGATGTGTTAGTTACTGTCTTGACTTCAGATCTGTAACACAAAGGAAATTTTTTTGTGTATGATAAATAATTAAAGCTAGCATTTAGTGGCCAATCAAAGCCAGCTATTAAACTCAGCCTTTATATCGGAAAGACAGGTGACTTACTGTGGGAGGGGATGGACACATTGTGGTAGAATAAACTTCTACTCAGTAGGGCTGTCCTGGTCAGGAAAAAACAAAAGCTGAGAGAGCTGCATGAGTTATAAAATATGTCTACAATATATGATGGCATATGCATTTTGTCAGTTTTGCTGAAAGGGGCCTTGGGAAGACATAACTTCTGTATATTGATAAATATCAAACTCCAGAAGAACTTCAGACCTTCTTATCTGGCACCTGTGAGCAATGATACTCCATATGTTTAGTTTGTGTTTTTGACTGCTTGTGAATTTTTAGTTATTCTTTGTAACTCTGTAATTGCTGTAACTTTTAGTTACAAGGGATCAGGTTGCTTAAATTTTAGTGCTGTGCCGTTTGCAAGGCCAAGAGCCTTTGGGCCTGTGGAGTATGTGTGAATCCTGTGGTTGGACAAAGTTGTCCACTTCTGCCACAGGCAGTTTGCTATCTTCGAAATATCATAGGCTGCCTTTTTTGTTAATGTTCCAGTTTGTATGTTCAGACAGTTAATCAAAACCAGAAAGATTTTTATGTCTTTAACTTGTTATTCTTCAGGACCTTCAAAATAGTTTTTTTTTTTCTGTGAGGATACTAACATATGTTTAGAATTGTTGACCACAAATATGGTAACTTGAGTGAAAAAAAAACTGTAAGGGGAAAGTTGGGTTGTTTAGTTTTTCTCTTTCTTTTTTTCTTTTTTTTTTTTTCTCCCCAGAAGCAACAGTAAATATTTTTCATGGAACTTTATTTACCTCACTGATTTTTGAAAATGTGTTTTTGGAGGTGTGAGTTAGTGTTTAACTCTTAAATTGGACAAAGTTCTGTAGCAAAAGCAAGTCTAACAGATGTATGGACAGCTTAAAGAAATTTTGCTTAACAACAACAAAAGCCATTTCCAAAACAGCACTTACAAAGGAAGTAAGTGGTTCTCTGCAGCTCAGAGGAGTATGACCTGCTAAGCTCCAAAAAGGAAATAACACGTTAAATTTGTCCCTTCTGGACATGAAGTTCCTTGCGGCTTTCATATGGGAATGTTTCACCCAATTCCATCTATTAGCACAGAATCTGGAATTTCAGTCCTGATTTTAAGATAAAGTATCTCAGACTGTGATCTAGTTAAAACGTAGACTTTGGAAATGCATTTGCTGCCTGATTTTCTTTTAGAGGGGGCCAGAACAGCAATGCTTACTTGGTTTCTTAGCCTGTTTATCTACAAGATTGTGAGTTACAGTAATTGAGAAGAAATAATTTCTCTTCATGCTTGATATCCTTCTTGTAACTAAGGAAGTTGGAAGAGGTCAAAACTGCTGAGACTAGAAAAGTAACACGTACTGTACTTTTTCCTCTTGTGCATCTAGGAAGGAAGGGTGTGTTTAGGTAAGTTTCCACAGAACACGAATGAAGGATCTTGTGCAACATCCAGCAGGACACCTCTCTTCTGTCTACACTTGGAGTTGCTGGTTCAGATCATTCTTAATCATCTGAGCACACACCTTGCTGACAGATTGGTAAATGAATGAATTCCGTGCTGGGTGTAAAAGCAGCATGATGTGAGAAGAAATTCTAGTGAACAACATCAGGTTTTCTCTTGTGTCTTTATTTAAATTAGGACACTGATGCTGTTGGGCCTGCCCTGCCCCCCTCTCAATTACATGCAAACTGCTGCTTTAATAATTCTCTGCACTGATGGTGACCTGAAAGCCTGCATGGTACAAAGGATCTGTTTGGGAAGAGTTTCTTGTCACTAGGGGAGTGCAGCAGAGCTGCAGACTGCAACCCACTCTGGTGTTCTGGCAATGCTGACCTCAGAGAGATAGGTTAGTGTACATACATCTGCTGTGAGTTTGGTGGTTGTGTTTTTGCATCTGTCTACCAAGATTAAATTCTACTTCCCTGAAGTCATCATTCATATACACAGGTAACTAGGGTTACTGCACATTTTGCAGAGGACTTCCTTAATTGCCTTTTGACATCAACCTTAATCCACTGTAAGACATCATGTTTAGGCCTGTCTCAGGCAAGTTCTGTATACCTGATTTCATTAGCTGTGGTGATCAGAGGACTCAAACAAAGAACTGGATAGACTAGGTGGAATATGAAACCCTTAATTTAATTGTGATAAGCTTACCTTTAGAGAGAGATTTTTCTATTTAAGTTTATTGGGACAATGCAATTTACTGAGGATTAAATGTACTTGATTGACAATGCCAAAACTCAGTTTACCTGTTTATTGGGTTTTTTAAAAATGAATATTACTTGTTTTAGTTACACTTTCCCTAGATGAGCAGTAGTTGATAATATTTTTATATTTTCAAGACAGTAGATGTTTTGATCATGGTTGTGGACATCTTGTGTTTACAGCAAACATTGCCAGCTTTGCAGCCTGTGTTTGGTGGAGTCCAGCTTGGTTCTTTCTAGCGACCGTATACGGTACCTTGAACTGTTCTGTCTAGGATGCTTCTGTGAGTTTCTGGATACAAATTCATAGTGGATGCTGAAATGTCTCTGATACCAAGACCTGGCGAGGCAGTTTCTGTTCTGGAGCAGGGTGTGAGAGTCCAGTAAACTTGGGGAGGTTGGCTCAGAGGGGTGACAGCTGCTTATGGACACACTGGGCATTGGTCAGCAGGTGGTGGGCATCAGTGTTATGCATCACTTGACTCACTTGTGCATTATTTCATTTCTTTTTGTTGTCTTTTTCATCTTCACCATTATTATTTTTATATTTTACTTTATTTCAGTTATTAAACTGTTCTAGTCTCAACTCTCAGGTTTTACCTTTTCACTGATTCTCTTCCACTGTTCCACAGGGTTTGGGGCAGGGAGTGGACAAATGCCTGTGTAGTACTTAGTTGCCAGCTGGAGTTAAACCACAATAGGCTTTTTTGTCACCCATCGTGGGGCTTGACAGTTGAGAAAACAACAAATCTGAACGTGCTAGAACAAAATTTTTATAAGCATTTGTTATATTAGTTTAATAGTTGTTGGACACAATGTTGATTTTATGTTCTCAGTTGTTCTGCTTGTCCTCAGAGCTCCATCATTTAACTCCTTACACCAACAGGTGTGTGCTCCCTGTTGTGCTGTTTATCACCCGTGGGAGCTGGTCTAAGGTTATTGTGTTGTGTTTTAACATAAGCAATCTGGTCTAGCAGAAGATATTCCTGCCCACAGCAGGGGGCTCAGAATTCGATGGTCTTTAAGGTTTCTTCTAAGCCAAGGCATTCGATGCTCCTGTGAGCGCTGGTGTGTGATGCAACAGAACTGCTGGTTGTGAAAGTAATCTGTTACTTGTACTCAGCTCTGCTGTCATCTTTGTACTTTGTAAGTGATCTATTGGAAACTGTTAATGATTACACCTTCTACCTTTCATCCTCTTGAGAGTTAACCTGTGGAGGTGACATGATCCCACATCTTCCCCTTCTCTGCCAGGCTAATGACAGTAGCTCAGGAGAGTTTTGAATATCCTTGGGATGTTGAAACAAGCATGGCCCTACTGCCAGGAACCATGTTTGTGTGCCAGGTGTTATTTAGGGTTAGACAACTATTTGCAGCTACTCAAACCCTGTGACGAGGCCGTGTGGCAGGGACTCAAACCTCGGTGGCAGGTGCTGCAGGTGCTCAGACCCTTGCAGTTGGTGATGCAGTTGAACCAGAGCACCAACCCCTGCCAGTATCAGTCACCCCTTTTCACCAGAAGAAATGAGCAAAAGGGAGCTTGTTTAGTAAAGGAGAACAAAGCAGGGCCATCACAAGAACAGGAGGAAGAGGTGGAACAAGAGGGAACCACTCAATCCCTAGTCCTGAAAGAGCCGTGGGATATGCAAAATATTTCAGCCATCACCCAGGTGCTTGGATGCTGGGTTGAACAGGGCTGGGAGCCTGGAGTTGGAGGGTGGGGAAACCAAGCAGCTGGGATCACCTGCCAAGGAAGGGGGCATTGACAAGGCAATTGGCAAAGGGCCACAAGTCCTCAGCCTTTGGGAGGTGACTCCTGTGGAGTGTGAAGGAAAGACATCCCTTTGAGGAAGATGTTCCATGTCACCCAGGGCCACCACAAAGGTATCCAGTACCTTTGCTATGACCCAGACAGTGCACAGTCACCCACATAACCAGAAGAATTCCAGTACATGTGACCCTTGTGGCAGAAACTTGTTTTCATATGCTGGGTTTGCAGGAGCGTATGGATCCTGTGGCCTGGCACGTAGGCCCACAGGAGTGGAAGGCTCTATTGCACAGGGTACCCCAATGCCATCCAGCTCTGTGGGGGCAGAAACTATTTCTATTTTTTGAGAGAGGGAGAAGGGGATCCCAACATCTGACTGAACTGGAGGCTGAGGTGAGCCTGACTGGGAATGTGTGGCAAAAGCACCCCCTGTGTCTGACCTGGAGGTTCTGTGCATGCCTGGCATAGACTGTCTTAGGAGAGGGTATTTCAAGGACTCAAAAGTGTACTGGTGGGTGTTCAGTACCAGTGCCTTGGAGGCAGAGGAAGTTAAGCAGCTGCCTGCTTTGCCTGTTCTCTCAGAGGACCCTTCTGTTGGGCTTGCTGAAGGTCAGAGAACAGGTGCTGGTTGTTACCACAGTGTTGCACCAGCATTGCACAGACTGAGATTCCATGATTCCCATTCACAAGCTGATTTATCAACAGGAGAGTCAAGCAGTGGTCAGCAGGACCAGATAGCCAGTGTGAAAGTCTAAGGGAGAGTGGAGACTAACAGTGAACTATGGTGGCCTGAATGAAGTCACACTGTGGCTGAATGCTGCCATACTGGATGTGCTGGAACTCCAACACGAGCTGCAGCCTAGGCTGCCAAGTTGTTTGCCACAATTGACATTGCTAATGTGTTTCAATACCTTTGACAGGACACAATTTGTTTTCACTTAAAGGAATGTTCCAGTAGACCTGGAATCCAGTGCCCCAGGGGTTGAAACAAAGTGCTACCAATTCTGTGGACTGATCCAGACAGCATTGGAACAGGGTGAAGCTCTGGAACACCTGCAATACATTGATAATATCATCATGTGGCGCCATAAAGCAGCAGAAGTTTTTGAGAAAGGGAAGAAAACAGTCCAAATCATTCCATAAAACACATAGTAAGGTCAAGGGACATTGTTTTTAGGAGTAAAATAGCAAGATGGATGTTGTCAGATGCCAGTGGATGTGACCAACAAAACAGCAGCAATGTCTCCACCAGCTAGTAAGAAACACACCAAGCTTTCTTAGGTGTGGGGTTTTGGAGAATGCACATATTCCAGATTGCAGTCTAATTGTATGCCCTCTCTATCAAATGACCTGGAAGAAGAATGACTTCAAATGAGGCCCTGAGCAACATCAAGCATTTGAACAAATTAAATGGGACATAGTTCATGCAACAGCCCCCAGGCCAGTCTGGGCAGGGCAAGATGTAAAAATGTGCTCCAGACTGCAGCCAGGACAAATGACCCTAACTGTGGTGTCTGGCAGGAGACTCCAGTCCATCTCCAGTCCTCTCTTTTGGAACTGGGGATAACAGAGTATCTGAGGCCTCCTATACTCCAGCTGAGATACTGGAGTCTAATCAAGGGACTTGAGCTGCTTGGAAGGGATTGGTGTTGAAGCACAGCTCCTGCAGCTCCCCAGAGACTGCCAGTGCTGGACTGGATGTTCCAAGGGAGGGTCTTCTCTACGCATCATGCAGCTGGTGCTACATGACACAAGTGGGTTGCAGTGACCATATAATGAGCTCAAATAGGAAATCCCAAGTGCCCAAGAATCCTGGAAATGATCATAGTCTGTCCAGAAGACAGAGGTCTCAGAATGTCACCAGAGGGGGAGATAGCACGTGCTGAAGGGGCTCCATTTCAGAAAATGTGATGCAGAATACCTAGTTTATTGATCAGATGGAAGAGCATCATGCCCAGTACATAAACTAGTGGGAGTTAGGTGGAAGGGGCTGATCACTGCTCAGGGACTGGCAGTTTATTTTATTTCAGTTTTTAAACTGTTTCCTATTCCACAGGTTTGACCTTTTTCTGATTTTCCTCCAACCCATCCCATGGAGTGGTTGGGGAGGGAGAAGTGAATGATACTCACTAGGGGTAGAAGCAACTGTGTGGTACTTAGTTGCAATCTTGGATTCAAGTGTCCCACTTCTGCATTCTAATGTACACAAATCTAGGAGTAGGTTTATGGATTTTTTTATTTCGGCTTATATTACAACGGCAAAGGTATTGGAATGGAAAACAGTAACCACAATTTTTTTTTTTCTGCATAAGTTTAGAATATAATAGGGGTCATAAGAATTTTATGTTTTGATGTGGATGAAACTGGCGCTTAGCTTTTCAGCAGGACATTGTGTAGGTGGTCAATCAGACTTACTGTGTCTGTGGGACATGGCAATTATCATCACTTTTGCTTCAATAAGTTTTAAGAATAATATAAATTATAATCAAGATGTCTTTTTTATTTTAGGAGGCTGAATACGGTGGGCATGATCAGATTGATTTATATGATGATGTAATTTCTCCATCTGCAAATAATGGAGATGCTCCAGAGGATCGCGATTACATGGATTCTCTTCCACCATCTGTTGGGGATGATGTAGGTAAAGGAGCTGCACCAAATGTTGTCTATACGTATACTGGAAAGAGAATTGCCTTGTACATTGGAAATCTCACTTGGGTAAGTATCTTACTGCTGCTTACTTGGAGACAGGAATTTTGATTATAGACATAACTATTTGTAAAATTCTTTTGCTTTAAAACATTTTCTGTGAAATATTATAAGTATTAAAAACCAGTTGTTTTTGCTGTTGGTTTGATTTTCTTTAATTTTGATTTGTGGTTGTGGGGTCATTTTTCCTTTTACCTGAAATTTGGAGAGCCTGTCTGGAACTGTCATGATGTCTTAAAAATCAAGGAAGTCTTCGGTAAATATAAACTTTAGAGTTTCTGTCATGTTTTAAGTGTTATGAAGGAATATTTGTGCTTCTATGTTCTTAAGGTTTTCAGATAAACAAATGAAAGAAGATAACTTTATTAAACACTTCATGCCTGTAAATACTTCAAAGGTACTAAACAAACCCAATTTTTAGTAAACTCTTGCTGAAGATTTTAGTTTAAAAGGCGGTTGAAGGTTCTCTGGGATTTTCTTGAAGTTATTTTTCACATTTTTCCAGGGCCTTTTCATCGGCAGTGACTCTTTCAGCATAACTGTTTTCAGGTATTTGTCTTGAGGCTTATTTCTCCATCCAGGAAGAACAGGTTTATGATAACTAACTGAACTGCAGTTGCCCTTAAGACAATAACCTTTATTAGAATTAAAGCATTTTAAAATCAATTGCAGTTAAGCAAACAGTGCAGGAGCTGGTCAGTAGCTGAATTAGGTGGTGCTTTTATCTGTTTACATGAAATCAAGTTCTTCAGGACCCACGTAAGCAAAACTATATTTTAAAAGATAAATAAATAAAAATATGAGGGTTTTTTTCATTTCTGATGATTTCTTACTGTAGGTGTTTTTTCATTAGTTATTACCGTATTTCAGGAGCTAATAGGTAAGTAAAGGGCCTGACTGTTGACTTAAGTTGTCCCATTTTGAAATACATGAATGGAATCAGTAAATGTGCATGAATTAGCTGAACTAATTGTTGAATGGTAAAATGAAAATGACTACTCCAAAAGTCAGAATATATTGACAGCCTGAATAAAGTATTCCTCTGGATCAGTTTCACATACACACACTCAAAAATCCATGGAAAATTTAGTTGCCCTTTACCTGGTGTTTTAGATAAGCTCTCATAGTTGAATATTAAAAATATTTTTCAGTGGACAACAGATGAAGACTTAACTGAAGCAGTTCATTCACTGGGGGTAAATGACATTTTGGAGATAAAATTTTTTGAAAATCGTGCTAATGGCCAGTCTAAAGGGTAAGAACTTGTAATTTTTTCTTTGTGTGGACTGAAGTTTGGGAGGAGAGGGAGTTGTCAATTTTCATAATTGTCAGTCTTTGAACTGCTCATCTTAGCTTATCAATCCAGAAAGGATTTGGCATATAATTTCATACTAATGACTTGAATTTCAGGTATAAATTTTTGTGATAGTATTGCATGTCTCATTTTGTTAAAGCTTATTGGTTATCTTCATTTAAGACTATTCCTAGATTTTTAGTTGGTGTGGTGGTGATGTTTTTCTCCAGTGCAAATGCTGTTCCCCCAACCTTCATTATTAAATCTTTCTTTACATCTTTATTTTCCATTAACTGTTTAAAGTAAGTGCTTGAGCCCATTTTTCACTGGCAACCTAAATTCCACTGCATGAATGTACCTTTTTGTCTCTGGCAGCAACGAGCACACAGTGTATGCTTAATAACTTGGTCATATGAATTCATTATGTAGTCTGTTGATACTCCACCAAAAAGCTGCCTTTGTTGTGATAAATTTTGATGCATCTTGTACTTGCTCTTTGGTTTCCTTCTTTTATGTCCTAGGGTGGGTTATTTTATCTGTTCTGAAAACTGGACTAAAAGCTGTGAGACATTTTCTGTGTCTAGTTATCAAGTATTCTTTTGCTTACTGTGTGCAGTCTTTTTCATGAGGCGTCAGGATGTCAGAAAATGAACAAATAGTGGTGTAACTTTCTCTGTTTCCTTTCAGGTTTGCCCTTGTGGGTGTGGGATCGGAAGCATCCTCCAAAAAGTTGATGGATTTGTTGCCTAAACGAGAATTGCATGGGCAGAATCCTGTTGTAACTCCATGCAATAAACAGTTTCTGAGTCAATTTGAAATGCAGTCAAGGAAAAGTAAGTTTTTCTTAAGTGCTGCCTTTGAAAAGCAGAAAAAGCAGAATGGCAGGTTTATAGTGCAGTGTCTTATAATTTCTACACAGTTTTAAATAGCCATAAAATACTCTAGAGTCCAGATGAATGAAGTTGTATCTTTGTTTAAAGAAACCACTTCGTACACTGAGGAGCTGCTGCATTCTGAAAGAAGGTTGCAGCTTTGTGCAGCTCTTGTCTTAATAGCTGGAGATGCTTTCTCAATTTCTTGTGGGTGTAATTTAAAAAATACAAATCACGAGAGCATTTAGAAATTTAACATTTGTAGACAAACTGGACTAAATTTTAATGTGTGGACAGTCTGTATTTATGATAGAATGGGGAAGAGAGGTTCCACGTTGTACTTTAGCACCATGTCTTGTGTTTCCCAGTGTGGCCTTGGGCTTCATTGAAGGAAGGACTGATAGTCTCTCCAGATCCTCTTCCTTTAGTATGAGGCATAGTATTTTAGCAAAGAATGTTTTCCTCCACAAATGCATTGGGTTTGGGTGCAGGGAACAAGCTGGTGCTCATAAGGTCATGCTTCAGCACTGCATGAAACTTTAGATCAAGTGTTGAAATACTTTAACCTATTTTGATCTATGTTATGGCATTTTTTGCTTTTCCATTGCAGCCACACAATCTGGCCAGATGTCTGGGGAAGGTAAAGCTGGTCCCCCAGGAGGAAGCTCAAGAGCAGCATTCCCACCTAGTAATAGAGGTCGGGGCCGTTTTCCAGGTGCCATTCCAGGTGGAGACAGATTCCCTGGACCGGCAGGGCCAGGAGGGCCACCACCACCTTTCCCAGGTAAAATTATGCATATATGGAGTTCCAAGCTTACTTGTGTTTCCATGTGGCATACTTGTTTGGGAAATGATAAAGATCAAGGCAATTCAGTAATGAGCCATAATCAGTGTTCATAGCTAGGCTGTGGGATTTGACTTGTTGATACTCAACAGGAAGTTGTACCTAGTAAATTTGGTAGCAAGTACATATTTAAGGATAAAAAAAAATTAAAATAGATCATGTTAGCAAGTAGATGAGGCTTCAGTGTAGTTGAGATTTTCTGATTTGCCATATGTGCTGAGAATGCCTGTGTTGCAGAGTGTAAAGTAACTAATTTCCTTGTTTTAGTACAAGTTTGCACGTGATCAGAAATTCAGCATTGATTCATGCCTACTGACAGGTCAGTTAGTAGGCGCTTAAAACACGAGAAATTTGAAGAGGAGGCCTTCCTGTTTAGTTAGGTATCTGATATAGAAGAAATATGTTAAACAATTAGGCTTGCACTGCAGTGATGTTCTTTTTTCAGCTGACATATTTTTTAGTAAATGTAATTCAGTGATAGATTGCCTACCTACAGTCCAAGGGACATAGTCAAATTGAAAAAACAGTAATGAGAATCTAAAAGGTTTGGATACTGCATTTACATTACTTTCTCCAATACAGCTTCTCCCATATTTTTCATACGCATTTTAACTTAAGACCGATATGAAAGACTAGCTGCAGTAAGATGCAATGTTTTGTAGCTTTTCTAATCTTCTTGTGGGTTTTGGAAGCAACAGCAGGTGATTAAGTGATTTGACGAGAGAAGATGTCAGTGTTCAAGATAATGTTCTTTTTAGATATCTCCAGATAGCTAGTATCAGTAGATACAGATAAGTTAAAGCTTTTCGAAGCTGCTGGACCCAAAGCAGGAACACACGTCTTGTACATGTTGTACACTGTTCAGGGAGAGGAGGGTTGGGGGTTTTTTGTCATTGTTTTTAAGAGTAAAAAAAATGGAAGAATTTGAAAGAATTTTATTTCTTTGTATTTATTAACTCAATTTTGTTTGTTTGTTTTTTGTTTTGTTTTAATTTTAGCTGGACAAACTCCCCCACGTCCACCCTTAGGTCCTCCTGGCCCTCCAGGCCCACCAGGCCCTCCACCTCCTGGTCAGGTCCTCCCACCTCCATTAGCTGGACCTCCTAATCGTGGTGACCGTCCACCACCACCAGTTCTGTTTCCAGGACAGCCTTTCGGTCAGCCTCCGCTCGGGCCGCTTCCTCCAGGCCCTCCACCACCAGTTCCAGGCTATGGGCCACCTCCAGGTCCACCACCACCTCAGCAGGGTCCACCTCCACCTCCGGGTCCATTTCCCCCTCGTCCGCCTGGCCCTCTTGGGCCACCCCTGACTCTTGCTCCTCCTCCACATCTCCCTGGGCCACCGCCAGGTGCTCCACCACCAGCACCACACGTGAATCCAGCTTTCTTCCCCCCACCTGCCAATAGCGGCATACCCACTTCAGACAGCCGTGGCCCACCTCCGACAGATCCGTATGGCCGACCTCCACCGTATGACAGAGGTGACTATGGGCCACCTGGAAGGTGAGTTCTTTTTGTCTAATGTGTTTGGGTAGCAGATTTTACTCCTCTTGTTGGAAGCATTTGATTTTTCCCTTTTAATGCAAATGTTAGGAAAAATTAGAAGTAGGGCCGGAAGGAATCCCACCAATCTTGTAGTTTGCCCTTTTAACTTCTCCAAGGGAATAAATCTGAGAAACATGTTTGTAGCAGGAGGAAAATCCTGAAATGCAACACCAGTAATCTCACTTCCCTTTTCAGCTCTGAACTGTTTGTCTTCACTGTATTTGGCAGTGTCATCATTCCATGTGTTCTACATGTAAACTTATATATCACTTCTTATGCAGCAGCTTCTGATTTGTGCTTCTGTCTTAACTTGAAATTCTGACTTTACCTGTACCATCGTGCTTTGCAGGCTGCCTTGTAAGAATGCTCTGGAGTTTTCTTTTTTGAATATGTGCATATGTTGAGGTCATACCAAACTCATACCATTTTCATCTTTCAGCAGCGTTGCTTGTACCTTTTTTTCTCCAGGATTTAATTAGAACTTAGTGGTTGTCTTAAAAGCCAGGTGTGAATTTACTGCAAGACTTTTACCTTCCTTTCTTATCAAGATGTTTCTGCTTATTTGGTGCAATCTTGCTATGTTTGTAGCAGTGGCTTTTCCTGTGGTTAATCCTATCTGTGACAGAATTCTTAAGACCCTGACTTGACTTGTCAAGTTTCTCACATCTTGTTTGAAACATCTTTTTCATCTGTGATTTCAAACATCTCTGTCTTGCTGCTGTTTCTTGATTTTCACCATATTTGTATTTGTCAAAAATTTTGGCATAAATTGTAGGAGAGACCATTTTACATAGTTAGATTTGAATTTTTCAGTAGTAATTTTACTGCTAGCATGAGACACATTTTTCTGGCTTAAAATGTTTCCTGCAAAGATGCTGTGCTTTCTTTTTTTACCACAAAGCTTAACCCCCCGCCCCAAGCATTTGTACATGTGATGTTCATACAAAAAAACCCTATAGAAATTCAAGAATTTGGCTTAATTGCCTGAAATATAAGACTATAAGGTGTTGGGTGTTTTTTGATGGACAAAATCAAGGTTGTCTGCAGTTTACAGAATGTCTGGGGAGGGAAGGAGTGGGAATAGGACAGTATAACTTACTGTCCAGTATTTTCATTAATAATGTTGAAGCTATCATCCATAACTATTTAAATTGTCATTAATTATATATCATAGGCGTTTCACTGGAAATAACATGTCCATAAGAGAAAAATTACATATTCCATTCTATGGGAGGCACACGAAAAATAATACTCAAAACTCAGGGAGGTATGAATTTTTAGACATTTCCTCTTATGCTAAACTGGCTATAGGATCTTGTTCCACTTCTTGCAATTAAGAGGATAGCATTGCTTATTATTCTGCATTTTCTTTCTACCAGAAGAACTAACACTGTTCTAGAAATATCAAGCAGTGGGCCAGTTTGACAGTCTCAGCATTTATCTCTTAACACGTTTCTCCAAATTTTCTGTGTGACACAGAGACTGGCTAATAGGACACTGCAAAACTTTTGGGAAAATTGAGGTTTACTTCTTTTACTTTGCAAACTCTGTATAGGTAGCTGATAATTGAAGTGTAATGAGTATGAGGATTCTGCTTTATTGCTTCCTCCTTACTATGGCTAGTAGGGAGATTAAATTGGAGTACCTTGAACTTGACCAGAAATTTAAAAAAAAAAAAATTGCTGTAAAATGCTGACATATCATTCAGAAAATTGAGTGTTTTAAAGATGATAACTATATTTGTTTTTCAAAAGTTACAGCATTCTGGTCTTAGTTAAGGTCTGGGAAACAGGATCATATAGTTCTGATTCCAGTACTGTTATGAAAATTTTCTCTAATTTTGCTCAAAGCTGCATTGCCTATGTACATGTATTTCCACATCCATTTAGTTGGGAATATCTATTTACGTACCTTCAAGGATTTTATGAAAATTGTAAATATTTGTCAAGCACAATATTAAGTGCTGCTGAATGTTTGAAATAGATGGGATGAACAAAAAAAAAAAAGTCTATACAGCAATGTCTTAATTGTTTTTTGGGGATTTTTTGTTTGGTTGGTTTGTTGGGGTTTTTTGGGGATTTTTTGTTTTGTTTTTTTTTTTTTTTAAGCTTTCAGGATTTTATACTGTAACAGTGGTCCTTAACAAAAACCAGACCCAGATCCTGCTTTTCTTTTCTGTTTGTCACTGCTTAAAGTTGCAAACTTGGATTGTTGAAATTGCAATGATAGCTTCTGAAGTTCTCCTTAACCTTTTAAATACTAGTTTTATTGCTTGCAGAGAAATGGATGCTGCAAGGACACCTCTAAGTGAAGCAGAATTTGAAGAAATCATGAATAGAAATAGGGCGATCTCAAGCAGTGCCATTTCAAGAGCTGTATCAGATGCCAGTGCTGGTTAGTAAAACTCAATTAATGTGTTTGCTATTCTACCCAACTGAAAAGAATTTATAGTTTTGGGTTTTTTTTAATTAGGAATCTGAAAGGCCTGAAGCCACATTTTCCTGATAGGACGCTGAATTTAGGGACAACCAATGACAAACCAATGATTTTGTGCTGTGCTTCAGTTAGTCTCTAAGAAAACCTGGGTACTGATCTGGCCAATATTTTAATATTTGGTGCTACAATTAATCATCTAGATGGCTGTTTAAGAGAAGATACTCAAAATGGTAATTCTGTTACAGATAGAAATCTGTGGTTTAATTTGCATAGTTTTCTGATCCTGATCTTACATCATTTTCAGGGGACTATGGAAGTGCTATAGAGACCTTGGTAACTGCGATTTCCTTAATCAAACAGTCCAAAGTATCTGCAGATGATCGCTGCAAAGTACTTATCAGCTCTCTTCAGGACTGCCTTCATGGAATTGAGTCCAAGTCTTACGGTTCTGGATCCAGGTAAAACTTTCCTCTTCCATCTGCTCTTAAAAAAGAGAAGGTGTAGTGCAGGACTAGTTTACAGAGAAGAAACTATGTTGTGTGAGAAGTTAGTGATTTTCTGAGTTGCGCAGGAAGTATGTGAAGGAACCAAATAGGGCTTTCCTGAACCTAGGAAAGCTACCTTTTAATTAGCCCTCTTTTCAAAATTGGTCTGACTAGCTTCAGTTTAATGCTTAGTTTGATTTAGTGGTTTTTGGCATATATTTTCCGTATGCAGATTAGCAGCTATGTTGTAATGATTGAGATGATTTCAGTCATCCTCCATTCTGAGTATGTACTTGGACTTTTCCTTGCCACATTAGAAAGTGGGTGCCTCTGACTGCCTGTTACTGAGTTCTTAGCCACCACTGTGTGTCCCAGGTACCTTCAGTGTTATATACAAAAGTCTACCTGCATCACGATGAACAGCTCTTTCCCTCATACCTATTTGGGTCAAATTCATACTCACAAGCAGAGTACAAAACCGGTGTGGGGATGATAAGTATTTTGAAGAAAAAGTTAATGAAGTAATTTCTTTTAGAAGACGTGAGCGATCCAGAGAGAGGGACCACAGTAGGTCACGAGAAAAAAGTAGGCGCCACAAATCACGTAGTAGAGATCGTCACGATGACTATTACCGGGAGAGAAGCCGGGAGAGAGAGAGGCATCGTGACCGTGACAGAGATCGTGACAGAGAGCGAGACAGAGAGAGAGAATACCGTCACCGTTAAAGAAGGTGAGCATTTCTGTCATGCTCTGCAGCTTTACTGACTTACTGAAAGTTACTGCTCTAGGTCTGAGGTTATTTATGCCATTCATGGCTGTGTTGAAATGATCCCGCAGTATGTACTGAATCACTTTCTTCTTGCAGCTCCTGACATGAGCACAGGTAAGTAACAACAGGTAATTAACTGGTCTTGGGAGGGAGCAAGTATTTGTACAATAATCTACATTCTGCATGCCGCTTCTTTTATTTTGGCTGATAATAGTGTTCCTAGGTTTTATGAAGTGTGATTGAACCACTTCTTGAAAAGGCAATAAGTCAGACTCTTCTCTTTGTAATCTTAAAAGATTATATGAATTTTACGGTTTTATTTCTTAATTGTATTTAAAAATACTAATTTTGTATTTTATAATATACTTCTGTAAGGACTGTAGCATTTAGCCCTTCATAGATTGTGTGTGGGTTATTTCAATGTCCATACAGTTATTGTCCTTGCACAGGTATGGTGGTGATTTTGTGGGTTTTGGTATTTGTGGGTTTTGTTGTTTTGTTTTGTGTTGCTTTTGTTGGGTTTTTTGTTCGTTGGGTTTGGTTTTTTTTCCTGGTGAGTTTTAGTCAAATTCAGGAAATATAACCAGATTTTGATCTTTATTTTATGAAATATGACCTGTCAGTATCTTCTGCCTTCTACCTAAATCCAGGTATTAACCTTCTGTAAAATTTATTGTCAGTTGTTGCCCACCACCCTGATTTTTCAGTTCGTCCCCTTTCTGGTAGTAAAGTCATTTTCTAAAGACTAGTGAACAAATACATGACACTAGAATTGATTCTTTTCTGGTTGTTCACAAACTAACATGCTCTTTTATTTCATGTATCTGAAATCTTGTATGCATCAGATGTCTAGAAAGCTAGAGTAGCCTGCTAAGCAATGATTTTTTTTTATTGTACTGCTTTAAAATACATAGCAATGTTTACATTATATAATGTACCATTTTGAGGGTTGGGTATTAAAGCCACCCATGACTCCTTAAATTTGACAATTGAAAAAAACCACAACCCTATCTAATAGGGACTGTCTAGTGGTCTTTTCCCTTTTTTGAAAGAACTTCCACTACATCTGCACTGAAATTGAAGCTTGTAGATGTGCCTATCTGCGCAACTTCCATTTCTTACATTTAGCCTCACATTTAGTTTCCAGATCTGCATGTGTTCTTTTTTCATGGAAGTTCATTTATAGATGTAACAGAGCAAAACTTTAAAAAGTCAGATAAATTGTGATACAGTCCTAAGTGAAAATACAGTTCCGTATGTGTTAAATGTCAGTTTTTCAGTCAGGTTTTTTTGTGCCACTGACACTCCTCTGGGAGAGAACAAATTAGGATAGTAAGTGCTCTAGTGTGTTGAGAATTAAGTGGGATGTTGTCTCGGGTTCATATTACCAGCAGGGAAAACAAAAATAAATAACTGACCTAGAGAAGGGGAGTCAAAGACTTAAATAGGAAGGTGAAACATGGCAGCTGAAGTAAAGTTGGCAGTATGTTTCTGTTAATGCCACTTTTTGCCATTAAAAATGGATTGGTAGAAATATTTCTGGAATTTAATAAAAATATCAACTCTGGTTCTTAATTGTAAAAAAAGAGAATTTAAAAATACAGATATAATGAAAGTAAATGTAATTTCTTTCGTTGAAACTGGGTTTTTACCTTTTATAATAACTGCGTACTTTTGATATTTGCAAATAGCTGTTACTAATAGAGGTAACCATTGAGCTAAGTAATGGATGCATTTCCAGAGTGTTTTCCTTCTGGTGGAAATGAGCAAATCATACTAAAAATATGTTAATAGCCTGGAATGGATGATAATTTTTTTAACCCTTGGCAGAGTTTGCTAATCGAGCTTTAATTTTTGTGTATTTAGTGTTGTGCACATAAACACAGATTTACTGTGCCAAGTACAGATTTCCTACTCTCCTACCCCAAGAATATATATCAAACAGCATTAGGTTGCATTTTATAATTTCCAAAGCACGATTTACACTGAGGCTGTGATTTCAGTCTCAGTTCAGGTGGGAATTATATTTGCATGATCCTTCAGCTTTGTTGTGTGCTGGGGCTTCTCTTTTCTTTCAAAAGGGTGTCTTGTGTCTTGGTAAGATTCCCTTGTGCAAAGAAAATAGGTCCTAAGAACTTGATTTAAATGGCAAATCTAGTATACTACATGTAAATGAAAGCATTTGGTATTTTTTTAAGTTAAGTTGTAAACATTTTGTCTTGTTGCTGTCTTAATGAAGAAGAGCTTTATTGTAGTTATGTTTTTATATATTTATACACACACATACACATATAAAAGAAATACAGTTATCTCCTGGTTTGTATGTTTCATTTTCACTAAGATGTATGTTCCCATACATTTTTTGTTTCATTTTTTACATTGAATAATATTCATGAACTGATTTAACACTCAGTCATTTAATAAATATCAACATTGCTGAATCGAGTTATTCCCCATATTACTGTGTTTTGCCAGAAAACATGAAGTTGCCTCTGTGCCTGCACCCTATGAATGGCACCTATATTTCTCCTTATTGTGTACCTATAGTCATGACTGTGATACTGTACTGGCATTCTTTCCAAAGTGTTACACGTCTAGTTCAGAAGGATTCTAAGGGTCCATTGTGAAAACTTTTGTAAACAGTGAAATTCAGTTTGTACTGTATTATATTTATAGAGATGGGTTTAATTGGAATAATTTACAAAATATGTTTATAACAGTAAAACTCTAAAAAGTTTAGTTGTACCATATCAGGTGTTTACACTTCTGTTTGTACACTTCATGATTTAAACTTAAATTGTTGCAAGATTTTTGTGCCTTCACTTGAGTAAGATTTCATGTACATTGACAATCCGTTCTCCTGAATTACCATAAACTGAATGCTTCCTTGGAACATCTTGCCTTTGCTTATAGAAAGCCTGTAAATATAAAAGATAACAATGGATTTAAGACAGATGTCTAAGCTGGATTAGTAAAAAAACCCTGAGAATCCAATAGAATGGCATTGAGAAGAATTAATAGCAAAATTAATGTGTACAAACAGAACAGTAATGTAACTTCATCAGCATGAGTCCTGACTTACTAGGCAGGATTTTTTTAACTGATAATCAGTAATGTATTTCTAGGTGATACATTGTCCCAATCTTAATCTGTCTGAATTTCTATAACTGCTGAATGTTAAGTTTTTCATTTAATGTTTTTGTTACTGGATTGATGGATTATTTCCTATTTAAACTGGATTTGGATTGAATTGCAGAGACAAAACCACAACATTGTAACACTTGATATGTATGTAGACTTTGTACTCCATATTTCATGTTTATTCTCTGATTTTTCTGCTCTCAAACCACTGTAAGCAAAATAACTTGAAGTCTGAGGCTCATATGCTTCTTCAAAACCTATTCTCAGATCACTCTGAAATTACTTTCAGCTTTTGAGTGATTCAAGTAACATGGTTGGATTTTTTTGGGTCAGTAGGAGAGGAAATGGTACTGATGGCTTACATGGTATTCATGATATTTTTGCTTCTCTAAGTTGGAACAGTCCTGTAACTGTGCTAATAACCACTTAAATATCAAGTGAAGTATGAAATTAGCCTTTTAAGGAACCTTGTCGTGAATTGGCAAATGCCTGTTTTCAATAGGCTATTTTAATAATAAGCTTCTAGTTAATATTAAGTGAAGCATGTGATAACATTATTCAAGACCTCGGTATATATACCTGTCTAGAATTATATCAGGTCTTACTCTTAAGCTATTATGTATATTGTTTACCTAATCTCTTTTTTTTTTTTTTTTAACTGTGTGTTTTATGTGGGGCTGGCACTCTTTTTCTGTATTTAGCATTCACCAGAGAAATAATGCTTTGTGCATCTGATTCAGTATTTGAAATCCAGCATAGCATGAGAGAGGCAAGCAGTGCCACTGGTTTGTGTGCTTCTTAAAGTCTGCTTTATCATTACTCTGGTGCTTTGCAGAAACATAAGAGTTTGTCTGTTAATGTTCAGTGATGAATCTGATTTTCCTGAGGGTGAAACCAATGATTTAAACAAGGATTTAAAAAATGAACGGAATATCTTATGCTGCATATTTTCAAATGCATAACTTTTATTCCTTTTTTTCCCATTAATATATTGCTGTAATTTTATTGACTTCTGAGGCATCTTTAGACACACTTTTATTTTTTTGTTCCTCATGTCCTGGGCTTTTTTATTTGTGAATTCATTAGTTTTGACAAATGTGATCTGTGTTAAAAGTTCTTCAAGAAACTTTTAGGCATATGAAACACAGAAGTGAAAACATTGGTTTGATGCAATGTTCTTCAAAGAATGAAAAAACTTCACTTTTTAACTTTTGCTCATTGTGGTTTGAGAACTAAGATTTCTTTTTACCAAAAAAAAGGAGACACATGAGAGATCTTCATTTTTATGTTTTCCTGTGGCAGCTCGATCTACCTTTTTGTCTCTTCCTCATATATTAATGTGAAAAATACTTGCCAATAATTCGTACCTTTTTAATTTGTAAACTAAAGATTGAATTTTCCGAACGCACCTATCTGTTCATTAGTTAGCTTTGGTGAATAGACAGGCTGGGATAATAGAAGAAAGATACCTGACAAATGAAATTAGTTTAGGAGGATTTTCCCCCATGAAATATTATTTATACAGTCATGAAATTGTTGTTTTGTTGATCTGATACACTAAGACTGAACAGAGACAGCAGGTAAGTACACTCATAATAGGAGGGGGGAACAGGCAGCAAGTGTGAGAAGGTGCTAGTGCTGATAAAATAGTCTGTACATGTACGGTAAACAGAACAGAACCACGTGTGTATCTCTGCTTACATGCTGAAAGACAAATAGAAAGTCAAGCTTGAAATTCCTTCTTTCTCACTACGTTATAGCTAAAGCATCAGAATATTTGGGGTGTTTTGTGGTGTTCTGGAATGTAGGTTAAATTAAAAAGAAATTTTTGGCTTTTAAGCTGATGCTTTCTGTGGGAATTTTGGTTTGTGTATTTCTTTTTCTTCATGTGTAGAATAAAATGAAGGAGAATTACATGAAGCAATTCATAGGAGCTTCTGGGGTATAATAACAAAAGTGTATTGTGCATTTTACTGAAATGTGAACGTGTGAGATTGAAATTCAATCTCTGAAAATAAACTACTATAATAAAACTTGATGGGTATATATAGCTTTAAAGCTGCTGTAGAATTTTCAAAATCTAAAGGCTGTTTAAAGCTTTTATGTGAATATTTGGATAATTGGAATTAAAAGGAAAAATTAGAGCTGCTATTGCAAGATGCTTTTGATATATATATATATATATATATAAATCAGTTGGGGTTTTGTTGTAAGAGTGTGTCTTTGTGGGTAAACAGTGTTCCAGTTGCATCTTGCATAAATACAGAAATGTTTGATCACTCAAGTTCTGGGATTTGATATGTGAAATGTTCTGGCATAGACCCCCTAACTTTTAAATGACAAAATTTCTATTCAACACCTAAGTCTGAAATTTGGATAGAATTGGTAAATTTTGGTAGATATACTGAGAAACTGATTGCTGTCTGGTGTTAAACTGTACAAATCTAACACGTGCTTGGGACAGATAGCTTATGTATGAGCTTGAGGCAAGAAGTACTGACTAGAGATTTAATTTTTTTTTGAAGTTTTTTGTTGCTTCAATATTCTACTTGCTTGTAGAATACTGAAAAGGGCTGAGCACACAGGTATAATCCATACAGATTTATTTTTTTCGGAATCCCAAGGGTTTCCAGTTTTGCCAAGATATAGTGGCAGAATCCTTGGAACCGAAATGTACACCACTTTGGATTTTAGTTGGCCATGTTTTTAAAAATGAAGGCTCAGTGTGGTGCTGACTATCTTAAGAACACTATACCAAAAAGCATTAATCCTAAATTCACTTTATTGTGCGTTCTTTAGAGTTCCTGTAGTTCTTTAAGTATCTTTACAAATATAGCAAATTATTCCCAGGAACTGAAACTTTCTTATGGTAGTATTATAAATCGTATATAGGGCGCTTTGGATCTGTTAACTGTTGCCATAGACATAATAAAGATCCATAATTCTGGCTGCAGCAATTGTATGGTGAGAGCAGCAAATTCTGATGTGCAGTCTCACAGCTGTCAGGTACTGACTTTCTCCACTAGAAAACTGAGATTCTCTCCTATCTGTTTGTGCTAATTTAGCTTACAACTTGGGACATATTTTTCTTGTGGAGATAGCTCTTTGTCACTTTGCTACTAATTAATTTCAAAAATACATAACTCCTATGGAAACGTTGGCCTCTGGGGAAGGAACTTCCCCAAAAGTAGTTACTTGTTGATGCATTCAGGATCTGGGAACAAAAATCTGTGAATAAGAGAAATTTCACTTGCTGATTTGGATTAGTTTATGTGCATACTGTAGCTTATAGGGTCTACTTGGTTATACTTTGGATTTTTTTTTTTAAGTTATTGTTGACCGTCACCTTGAGGAAATTAAGAAGAAAAATTGTGTATTTAGTTTCCCCAGCTTTGAAATTACTGTACTAGTAGAAGAATATTTGACAGCTGTGTACTGTTGCACGTTCATGAAATTGCTTCTCTAAATGTCTTGGTTTTCAAATGAATAATTTAATGTGTTGGGTTTTTAAAAGAATTTGATTGAAGCTATTCTGAAATTATTGAATGTTGAAATTGTGAATTATTAATGAAATTAAGATAGCTAATTGTTTTGTAATGGACTGCAACTGAAATCCAGTGTATGGAATTATACCATCCCAAGTATTTTGTGAACTCTTACAGTAATTAACTTTGAATTGTGTGGTTCCCTGATTTGCCAAAAAAGATGAGAATAGGAAGTAGGGCATGGGGTTTTTTCAAGGGCAAGTAGGTGAGAAAACCTGCAAATTTATGTGGTACTAATTGAGAAGTGGGTTCTTGTGCATAACTGCAAGTGTGTGTTTTTAGAGGTGAACCCCATCCAGCTTGCCACTAGTCTTTTGAAGTACTGGTATCAGATTCTGAGTGCTTTTAAATGTTACTGAGCTGCGAGCCATCCACTTCACTATACAATCAATTAATTACTTAAATGTCAAACCAGCGTAAAACTTATGTAAGTGGGCAGGTAAAAAATGTAAAAATCTAATTGTGGTAAAATTACTTTAAATTCTTGTTCAGTTACTCTTGCAGAATGCATACTTCAGGATGTGTTCTATATAAATTTTGCAGTCAGTCACAGAAGCAGTAGTTATTTCTTTCTTTATCATCAGTACTTTAACTGTGAAGTTTATATTCTTTCAACTTAGTTGTACAAAGTTGAACATTAATCTTATTTTTAATTACTGTATTAGAAAACCACTTCAAATGAGTAGCTACTGCTTCTGGGTGTTTTGTATTAGTTAACATCATGGTGAAGTAGATGCACGAGTTGTGTATGTATAGATAAGCCAACAATTTTCTGTGTGTTTTGGGGACTAGCAAAATCTACATCACAAATTTTGACACATTACAGCTGAAGGAAGAGGAACAGCGTGCAAGACAAGATACATTCTTCAAGGAAAGATGCTTGTCCAGCAGTTTGCTTCATGTGATTGAACTGAGCCTGTAAGGATTCATGGATAATATGAACAGGAATAGATCTGAATAAAGCAAATCTGCATACATGGTAACCAGTAGCTCTTTTACTTTTTTATGTTGCTTAACTGTTTTATTTGAGGGAAACCTGTGTGATTTAAACCTTATAGCTTTTGCAACTTTATTACTGGTTATATACATTTGGCAATTATAATGTGCAAGCAATTGAAAAAAGTCAAGTAAATGCTTGTTTTTATAGTAGTTTGTTCATGTTAAACTGTTCATATAATGTCTGTACACAGCACCACTGATTACAGTAGATGTAGTGTTGTAATAAACTGTTTAATGGGGCTGATGTGTAAAGCTGTTCAAGTTATTTGATGTTTACACCTCAGGGAAAGTCATGTGTTCAGCAATATTTAAAGATAATGTTACGATGAAAACACTGATGCTGTCTTCAAAAACATCGCAATAGTTCTTGCATATGCCTCAACCTAATCTTGCATTCAGCGAGTGAAACGTACTAATGTTGCGCTCTCCCACTCAATTTTGATACAAAAATAGGTGGTTACAGAAAACCTTTAATTCTGTTTTGCCTTTTTAGCAGTGTTTACCTAGGTGGCTTGTGATTTTGCTAATTGATTTATAAAACTGTAAAAACTGCAGCTCTCTGTGGTCAGTTGTTCTGAGGAGAGATAGTCCCAGGTCTGTGATTTTTAGCACACTGAAAATTTTGTCTCTCACACAGCCTTGATCCTGATTGACACTACAATTAATATAAACTTCAACTGTTGATATGAACTTAAACTGCCCATAATAAAGGGTAGAAAGATTAGGTTTAAAACACCCAAAATCCTGCAGTTGTTTACAGTTTTATAGTAATAGTGCTTGTGTGTGTTCCCTGTCCACCCCCAAGGCCGTAGCAGTCTGTACATAGTTGTATATTAGAAATGTGCCAGAAGAAACAAGATGTTACCATTTTTATGACTTCATGGGTTTGGTATTTTCTTAATACTTTGGGGTTTATTCACACATGCATATAAAAAAGAAGGTACATTTGTATGTCCTTGTTCACTAGTGGGCAATATTTAAATGTCTTAGCAAAAAATGGCACTGATTAAATTTGTCAGATGAGGTTTTGTAAATTTACCTAAAAACAAATTATTGGAGCACTCAGTGAAAGTAGGCGTCAAATTAAAGAATTTGTTTTAAATTTCATTAAGTGTGAAATGCAAGCAAATAGAAATTTCATAAAAGCTGCAAAAGCTTCATTTCTGTCAGCCTTGTGCAAAGGCTCACTTTTAGTCAATTGTAAAGTTTTATGTAATAGACATGCTCTTGGAGTCATCGCTCGTTCAAATAGCTGCACTTAATGTTTTAAGTTAAGTTTCAAGACCTCAGATGGCTTTAAGAGGCAACTCTTAGAACTCTCTTGATTTCTTTTTTACCAGTTTTGAAGATTTTACAGCTGACTTAAAATGTTACCCTGTTCAGGAAAGCATTTAAATCTGTTTGGTTTCCCAGAGCATATAAAGCATGTGCTTACATTTCCTAGATTTCAAGGAATGTAAACATATGCTTTAAGTGTTGTATTTGCATACATGAGTGATTTTTATGCTTTACTGAGTTGGGATCAGTAGCTGGTGTAACTGCAAAAGTTTTGCATAAGCCTGAAATGCTCTAATATTTTTGGCACCTACTATTCAACCAGGTTTCCTGCAGCCAGGTTGATGCAGTTGGACTTGGCTACAGCTTCAGATTTGCCCCTTTTTCTTTTTTTCTTAAATTGTGTACCTCAGTTCCTCAGGCATGGGATCACTGGTGTTTATTGAACTATTTGCTACTGAGAAGATATTTCACATGTTTGTCTAATCCTGTTTGAAAACGAAAACTGCCTTTAAAAATTTTGTAAAACTGAAAGTTGTATCAAACAAGTCATGAATCACTTCCTGCTTTATTTTTTGTGAATAGGTATTGGTTACAAACAGTATTGTTGTAACTTTTTTCTTTACTTAAAAACATTGTTTACTACTGTGTGTAATAAGTTTAAAGAAGAAATTACCTGCCTGTAGCAGTTTAATGGGGAATAGCTAATACTGGAAAATTAGCAGGTAAGTAATGTTGCATTGCATAGATTTTAAAATAAAGAAGTAACCTTACAAACATTTTATGTAGGAACTGGTATTTTAGTCCACATTGAAATAGATTTGAGACTGTTGCTCTGTTTTTTTTTTACATAGAGTGTAATTTCTCACTCATGTATTTCCATTGCTGGCAATGGAAATAGCAGGGGGAGAATAGCAGGGGTTAAATAACATAAGTTAAATAGAATGACCATTGTGACCCGAGAGATGAGATCCCTGTATGAAGCCCATTAAATCTGCCTGTTCTCCAAATTCTCAGTTTTAACTGATAAATGTACTGTGTTGCAATTTAGATAATACTCTCTTGTTGTTGTGAGCTTCCTTTGTTAGATTTTTTTTTTACAAAACAAAAAAATGTACAGAAAAAAATCCAAAGACCCAGATAGACACCAAAAAGGAATATGCCTAATGTACATCATGTATAACTGGATCTGTAGTAGAATTTTTACCGAGTCTTAGTTTACTAAAGGTTCCTGCAATTTCCTGTGCACATGCAGGAAATGGCAGTTTGGAAACTTGCTGACTGGTGGTGATGCCATGATGGCTACTGCTATTTAATATTCATTCAGTTGTATTTCATTTCCTTTTGCTGATGGAAGGATGAAATAATCTGTGAGGAAATACGTCCTCTTTTTTTTTTTTTTTTTTTTTTTTTTTTTTTTTTTTTTTTTTTTTTTTTTTTTTTTTTTTTCCAAATATTGAGTTTATTAGTAACATGGAAAATACTATCTTAACGCTATGTCCTTTATCTTGAAAGACAAAACTAGCAAGCAGTGACTTAGAGGTGGTGGTGCTTTACCAACAGAACATATTTTAGTTGTTTGTTTTTTAGAAATATAGAGGGTGGTTTTTTTTAAAGTAAAATTTTTACAGGACTATACATTTTGACAGGTCAAAGTACTTAAGAAGAACATAGCATTTTGGAAACTGTACAGTCTTTTCCTCATTCCCTTTTTGCTTTCTGTGCCAATAATTTTTGTTCTGATTACATTTTGAAAAATGTTTGTCAGAACTTCAAATTTTTATTTGCGGTGTGGCTTATAAGCTTGGATAGCTGTTTTCTGTGTTAAACAAGATATTTTTATTAAATTTAGACGTTAGCTTTTTTTCTTTACGGACCGAGTACTTTCTGGTTTTGTTCCTTTGAAATTGGTGAGGCTTAGTTTTTCTAACTGTATTTTTTTACCTGATTGTTTAGTTGCATACCCAAACCCTTGTAAATGTTTTTTTTTCCTAGTTGTACGTGCATAATTGGAGATTTAAATGTTGTATATACTTGTCATCTGTGTTTCTAGTAAAATATATAACATTCTTTGTAGAAATACCTAATTCCTGATTTTCTTTCCTTATCCACTTGCTCTTTGTATACAGGTTAAACAGACATTGCTCCCATTTTTATTTATAGAATTTTATACGTAGCCTGTTAAAATTGTCTTTGGTTCTTATGTGAACTGAGATACAGCCTTAAATTTCCTAATATGAGATACTGTCAGTCATGTAGATTTCAATATAAAACGTGCACGTTTAGGACTGGTACTCTTCAGAGTTCTGAGACACTAAATTGCTTCTGCATTGAAATATAAATCCTTCAAGATTTTAGAGAAGGAAAGTGCAGGTCAGCGTCCATATCAAAAAAATGAATTAATTTGAATTCTTTCCAAAATAACAATTGTAACATAGAAAATAAGCAACGTGGATTTAGTTGAGATTCAAATTATTTTGGTAATTAACTACACAGGTCTTGAACGTAATGGTTGCAGCATGCTGATGAATCATGGTGTTTATGCAGAAATACTGTCTCTTGCAATTATGATGCCTTGCAATTAATACTTCAGACTGGCTTGGGGTGGATGGAGGTGTTGAATTGGAGGGTTTTTGGTTTTGTAGTTGTTTCACCTTCTTCCCCTTTCCTCCCCATACCCCATTGAGGTCTGACATCCCATGTATTTCTAGATTTCCATTTAGCTTTTTAGAGGATAAATTTACTAAGGAGGAGTTTGGGGTATAGACGTTCATCAATTTGATATTCTTGTGGGATTTGTTTTCCCCCATGTGGGGAAAAATACAATTAAGCTCCTTATTCCATTTGTATATGATACATTTGTTAATTCTTGAACCCTTTCTTGTAGCCCCAGTGATTGCAGTGGGTTCTGGGATGATGCCTATGCCTGTGCTTAAATCTTCTAAATAGACTAATTTTACAGAAGTCTCTTGAAAGTGGTAAACAGTATACCTTTGGTCCTGATGGAATGGAGTTGTAAAAATTCCCATCTATTCATACCATGTAACGTGATTTTTACATGATTTCAGAAATAACACTTTAGAGTATATTCAGCTAATAGACTTCAGCCTCACCCTGTTGTACACAGTATTTTGTAATAGAAAATATTTTAAACTGTGCATATTATTATCACATTATGAAACAGACATTCCTTTGATCTTCAGATGTAAGAAAATGAGGAATGTGTGTGCTTTTATAAATATAAGTGGTTGCAAATTCATATTCCTTACTACTGCAGTTGTCCTTTTTTAAAATAATAAAGAAAGGGAAAAAAAAAAGCCAAATGTTTTAAAGGTGAAATACATTCCTATTTGGTAAACTGTAACATTTTTATGACGATTACCAGCACTGGTGACTTTCTAAACAAAAGGCTGTATTGTCTTCCTGTACCATTCCATTTCCTGGTTCCCGCTTTGCACAAGGATATAAGAGTAAAATACTCAAGAAATGGTTTGAAATACAGGGGGAGGGTTGTCCAAGTTGGAACGCAGAATTGCAATGCAAAATGTAAGGAAATGGATGCCTGTCAGAATGCCTGACTCCAAAGGATTTTATATATATATAGTAAACAGTTCCCTGATGCTGGCAGGCCAAAGAGTCTGTTGAATACTGGCGTTTTTGGAGACCTACATTTCTCCACAAGGTAAGATGTTATCCTAGCAAATATGCATTTCTATACATTTTCAGCAGAGGTACTTAAATTATCTGTAAGTTTAGGGATAATTTCATTTTTTTAGATGTTATATTTGGAATATTGCACAACTTTTAGCTTTCATAGGTTTCTTTTTTTCAGCCTTTAGGAGACTGTTAAGCAATTTGCTGTCCAACTTTTGTGTTGGTCTTAAACTGCAATAGTAGTTTACCTTGTATTGAAGAAATAAAGACCATTTTTATATTTAAAAATACTTTTGTCTGTCTTCATTTCAGCTTGTCTAATTTCTTTGCAATTCTCATTATTGCCAGACTTTTCAAATTTTCAGACATTAAAACTTGGAGGGTGGGCATTCTAAGATAGTTACAGCTAGATTCTGTGCTGTAAGTACTTCTGAATCTAGAAATAGTTTATACTAGTTCTTGTCCTTATCTGGACTTTTTGCAGAGTTTACAACCAGTGAGAAGTGTAGACTTTTTTTTTTTTTAAGCTAACCGTATTTTTCTGTAAAATACAGTGACCCACATGAACTGTGTTAACTAAAGGGAATAAAATAAGTATGTGCATAAAGCAATTTCAGTCTCTTAAAATTACATTTTCAGACTCCGTGCAGTAATGTTTGGAGCTGTGAGCTTTCTCTATAGGAGGCATTAAACCACTGACGATAGAAATTTTTAATCTGGTTTCTTGCTTTGACTAAATCTGGCAAATGTTAATCATAGCAAAGCATGTGAGTGTTAAATGCAGTGGCTGTGAAACAGCTGTATGGCAGGCTGAACTGCTGTCTGCTCATTTCATGCAAAACATTGGTTTGGTACCAGTGACAGTATCCATCCTCTGATGATTTAAAACTACTTTTGATACTGGGTTTACATGGGCAAACGTTTTAACTGCTAAAGCAGGAGATTGTGTTATGTAAAACACATCTCTGTGTTAGATACACAAAGCCACTTGCATTGCTATACTGAGCCATTCTAGTGGTGAACTTCCATAATTCATTCAATTGTCAAAGTTCATTCACTCTGGCACAAAATGAGCTATATCCATTCTACCAGCTTAGATTGCTGGCATCGTTTTCCGTGCTGTTGGCTCCACCTTTCGCCTTTGATGAGCCTCTGCCATTTGACAGTGGTAAGATCATGTGAGAACGCTGGTGTTCATTTGGACAAAAAAAACCTATAGTTTCAAAAATAAGATTAAAATTTAAGCTTGGAAGAACAAAAGATTCATGATTGTGTTTAAACCCAGTGGGTAAGGGTACAGGTCTCTGTAGAGGAAGTGAAATGTTCGTTAGAAAATTAACCTGAATTTCTTTGGTTAGTGCTCCAAACCTGCAATAATGGAAATAACATTCACTTACACAAAAGGGCTCAGACATTATTTGTCCAAATAGCAAGCAGTAATAGGATAGGAAAGTCAACTTGGCCACCGAGTTTACTGTACTGTGTCAGAATTCACTGTAACTACCTGAGTTTTTTATGTGATTGTGTGGTGTGGCCTGGTTTCATTGATCATATGAAAATTCAGACAGAGATGGAACTGGTGTTGGGTTGTGACTGGTGGGGTTCAAGGGACTCCAGACTGCCTTCTGGGTTAAGAGCAGAGGGGAAAACCATTGCAAACTCCTGATTTTGAAAGTATCTTCCTGCAATTTTCCTCCAGGCTAGGGTGTTCAGCAATTCCAATTGCTGAAATGTGAGACAAGTGCTGAAATGTGAGACAACTGGTCTCCTGTCCCCCAAAACACGGGATGTATACTCTAAGATAAACACAGTGAGGATTCAGTAGTACATGGATGAATTTGTTGTGGAGGTGTTCAAGCATAGGTCAGCCAGGACACAAGGCCATCAAGGTATGCTTTGAAATGGTGTTGGAGAATGGGGAAGGTAGTGTAACAAGTATGGGGTTTGTTTTCTTCCATGAGACTTCCCTAGGGAAAATACTATCCTTTGAGTTACAGACATGGAAATAATTTGATAATGCTTACTAGGAAAATGTTCCTGCTCAATTCTGCTTTTAAGAACCTTGCCTCCAACCTCTTTCAGGGTCTATTCTTAATAAATGCTGCAGATTGAAAGGCCAAGGGGTCGAGGTGAGCTGGAGGGAGAGATCCTGGTGGAATCCAGGCTTCAGATTTTTGTCCTTGCTTGTTTCTTTCCGACTGGAGTCTCTGGTGCCTGGAAATGTGGAAGTTGACACAGGAGCTTCCTCTGCATCCTCAGCAAAGAGAGCTAGCTCTTCCCTTCTATCATGTACTCTTACTGTTGGAAAGAAGATAAAATTGCCAAAAACCCAAGATGACCCACACCAGGATTAACCTGTTCCTGAACATAGCTGTACTTGGCTGAGTAACCTCACTGTGTGGCCCTTTTTATTGGCTGATAGTTTTCTGGGAAGAGAGGTAGGTGGAAGGCTTTTGTGAGGTTTGGCAGGGGAGCCTAAAATAGTTCTGTGAGCCTTCTGTTCTTACACTAACTGCAGTTGAAGGGAGATTACTGGAGTGTAGGAACTTTCTGTGAGGAGGCTGTGGAGTTCCTGTGCACATCTGCTGTGGGTTTTGTGTGTCAGGCAATGGGACAGCTGAGTTTTCCAGATGCTTTTACAGGAAGAAGCCTTCCCTTTTCCTGCTGCACCTTTTCTGCACCAGCCTCACTGAAAGCCCTGCTGAAGTTTCTTCTCTCACAAAGCTGGCATTTTGCTTTATTTGCTGTCAAACAGGAGTTAGTAATCAGAGAGAGGCTTTAGTTTTAAATACTTATCTCTGGAAGTGAAACATCTTGAGCACCTTCAGGGAAACAGGCACTGAGTAAGGAGTCGGAAGTGTCTTTTTTAACCCTTGTTTGGGCTAGAAAGAGATGCACAGGTTTGGAGTGTTAGTGCTGTTCACTGCCTTTTAATTTTCCCCTGGTTCATCATTCTGACAGTTTCATAACACTGCAGCTTGTTCGGGAAAAAGGTAAGCTGCAAATGCAAGGAGCAGCAGAAAGCAAATCAGTCTATGAGGCTAGAAAAGGTAAGTTTGTCCAGTGCAGATTGTGTAAAGGAAGACAGAGGTATGTGTAGTTCATGATCACAAAGATGCCTTTTTTACAAACATTATTTCATGAAGTTCAGGTGCAGGCACCTGAGTGTCTGTACTCTGAAATTCTGAACTATAACAAATGATGACACACAAGGTGAGGAAGAACTGGTTTAATAATTTTGGAGCCAGGACCTCTGTTTTGCCTTGGGATTTAGCTGAGTCCCCTGGAAGGCCTGCAGTGTCGTGCTCCTAGATATAAAATAGTCAACTGAGAAAGATGTTCCGCCAAGTTAGCATTTTTCTAAAGATAACCTCCTGGTGAGCATAGCATGTTTGTTAAAGGAATGTAGTCTGCACACTCAGTACCCCTGACAATGGGTTTAGCATATCCTCAAGTCCTTAAAGCATGACACTACTTTCTGCATGTATCTTGACTAACAACAGGGATTACTCCACACGTAGTGAAAAATTTAGGATTTTATGCTCATGCGTGTTCTATGAGTATAGGTAAGGCTGCAGCTGCTCAGGAGACTTTATTATGTAATAGATGGACAGATGAACTGGAACTGCATGAAGAGGAAAACGTAATCTGTCACAATTAATTTTTAGCTATTTTACCTCTTGGAAGATACAAAAGCAAATGATGCCTTCTGTAAAATGTAAGTAAGTGGCTGGGAATGGAGAAATAAGCCTGCTCTGTGTCCAGGAAGAGTAACTTGCTGGGAGATGTACAAAAGAGACAACAGAGAGACCAAAGTGAGAATGAGGTGGGAATACATTTCCTTTCTTAGCCTGGAGAAGAAAGCAGGGGTTTGTGAAAGGTGCAGAAGCAGTGCTGTGGACTGACAGCTGGGGAATGCAGCACATTTGTCAAGGGTGTTGCAAGCTCGAGAGATGCAGTGATGTCCTTGGGGTGAGGGAGAGAGAAGGGCTGGTGCAGTTAAGCTCTTCTGCTGGACAGATTTTTAATCAGAGAAGTGACATAGTGTAACATAATGGGTAATATAGAAGACAGATGCAGATTATCTCGTGCTTTTAATGCTGAATCATAAAGTATATGGTGTTCAAGGAACTAATAAAAAATATGCTAGCTTTTTTCCTCCATTCGTTCTGTTCCTGGAGAGACAGTGTGAAAAACAAATGCAGCCCAGTAGAAACAGAGCTCGTTGCTGCAGATAGAAGGTTGCTATTCCTTTCAATTATTTCAATTTGAATCTCTTTATGCATCTCTTCTGAACAACTTGCAGAAATTTTTTAGCACTTTGCTAAATATTGCAGTCTGCTGGAAGCCTTGTAGATCCTGTGCCCTTGGTGTAAATGGGAAGTAAAATTCATTTTTTCTCAAACAAGGCTTCTCAGCTTTACAGAAAGGACCCAGTGTAAACAGATGGTTTAAAAAATTATATATTGCTGAACATTTTTTTCAAAACTACTTGAATCTACTTAGTACTGGCAGTCATTAAGTAGATGTTTTCTTACATCCTGCATCTTAGTGATGGAGACAGGTGTCCTGTACGGGTACGTTCAAAATGGTGTAGATGTGATCAAGGAGTGTAAAAGGCCTCTTTCTGCCATCTAGTGGTATCAAAAAAACTTCTCCAGTCCTCTTCATTTAATTAATAATCTCATTAATTGTGTCTGCATTGTCAGCAGAACTAGGTGTAATAATCCTCGACTGCCCTAAATTTGAGAAGTTAGGAGTAATTTTTTACTCCCCTTTTCCACATACTACGCTGTATTTTCCCTGACACCGAATAAAAAAGTCCCTGTTTATTGTCTGAGTATCTTTTGAGTGCACTGCTTTTAAATTCCTGTGTGTGTTTCCCTGTATGATACACTGGTACTGAAATGCTTTAAGGCTTAGAAACCTTTCTTTGATGCTAAAGACACTGGAAGAATATATTCTCCACAGAGGTAGATGAAATGTTGCCTGTAATGGAATGCATTTCTGAAACCCCTCTGAAGATGGGTGGGTTCCCCTGTGGAACAGGCAGCATTTGCCTCTGAAGGAGCAGTGAGCTCTATGGAGTTACTGCATTTCAGAATGGTTACTCTTAGACCTAAACTGATTTCTGAGGCTCACTGATGTCCCATTTCCCTATTAGCCATTTACTTCTTTGACAGTCAGCTACCCTTGCCACCTTTTACAATCTGCAGGCTGTGCTTCTCTCAAAAAATACATGGCTCTGCTTGGATGTGTTACGGCTCCACACTGTGGGAGGGGATAGAAACAGAGACCATTCATGCCAAACAGAATCCTTATTCATGGCTGAAGTTGTAAGGGACTTGGGCTCTCACCTCAAAAAGTTAGTTGGAGCCTACATGTAATTAAAACTGCAGTTCTCACTTTCCTGAAAGTGATTTAGCCTGGAATATTTGCAAGATGAAGGTTCATAGCCCCTACTTTCTCAAAGACCTGTAGTGTAAGGGTACTGAAAATGGTGAACAGTGTAGAATGGCTAACAGAACCCTGTAGAAGAAATTGTTGAAAATAATGCCTAAATTGTTTGGTGGGTTCTTTTTTCAGTATATAAATTACTTTGAATAAAAAGAGTCAGAGAAGGCCAATGTTTCATTAGCAGCTCTAAAAAGCTGTGTTTTGAGCTTCTCTATGTAAGTATAAATTCTCCATAAGATTAAAGCTATCTTCTGGCTGGCTTCTTTATCAGCAGGAGTCCAGGAAAATTTTCTTGTTAATTTCACGGTGGTAACAGTATGGTACTTCAGAAAAATAACTTATTTTGTCATGTAGGTGTTCTAGTTTTAAGTTTTCTCTCTCAACTGGGTGGAAACACCAAATTATGTAAAGGTTTTATGTTCACCAATTTTGGCTCTGTCTCCTGGCCAAGGCACCAATGAATGTGATGGTTTCAGTGTTTGCTTCTTGTGGGAGATATGACTGGGAGGAAATAAAAAGCAAACCAGGCCTTAAAAGTTACAAAGATAGTTTATTCACACACACTAAAAGGAGAAAAAGAAAAATGAAAATGAAACTTCAAAACACTCTTCCTTACCCCCACCAGTGCTCACCGCCCACTAACAGTATAAATAGACAACCTGAAATTTCAATCAGTTTCTTCATTTAAACATAATCTTTCATCACTTTGGGAGAGGAGTCTTTTTCACTTAGTTTATTACAAACACCTTTACTCAAAATAAATCCACACATAAACAATCACCTCCCCAAATGCCTATCTTTCCACGGTTTAAAGGGATAATTTAATCCAGTCTCCATGGTTTACATCCAGAGAAGTCCAGTCAAAAATGTCCACTTCCTCAATCCCTTCTTCCAAGGATCTTTATCAGTTCTTTCGCTGACTCTGTACCATGCTATCTATGTCTTAAATCACTCTGTCCTTCTCTCACTCAGGGAAAGGATTGAAGTTCTGAAAGCTTAATTTTATGTTAAGAAAGAGTTAGATCCAGCCTAAGTCTTTTCTCCCTTAGCTGCTGACTCAAAGCAAACGGTTTCAAGGCCGATGATGAGGAGGAGGAGGTGAAGAATCCCCCCCCTGCCCGGGGCCAGCAGCAGCAGCAGCCAGGGCCCAGGGCAGGGCCGGGCCAGGTGATCTCTGCTGGGCTGCAGCTTTTCAGAGCGGAGGGAAGCTCAGGGCTGCCGGACTTTCTCTCTCTCTCTCTTTTTCCTTCTGCCCGGGAGTCACCGGAGAGGGGAAGGGGGTCCTGCCCACCCTTCAGTAGCGTCAGAGCAGGCCTGGCCCACCCAGGCCTGGTAACTGTCAGGGCAGGCTTTAAAACTGATTGATGTTAAATTGCAGCCTGCCCTGCCCTGCCGGCAGCCGCTGGGGGTCCGGAGGCACGGCCGGGCCCCGAGCCGGCTCCTCCCCAGAGAGGGAGAGCGGCAGGTCCGGGCCGGCCCCCTCCCCACCTCGGAGAGATGTTACCTGTTCCCATGGCCGGAGGAAAAAAGCCTTCCCAGCCTTCCCGGGTCATTTAAACCCGGGAGTTTCCAGAGGTGTAACTAACTTTTAATTGATCAACCAAGCTGTCAACGTCTGCTATAACTTCTTTAGAGAGGGAAAAAAAAAAAAAAAAAAAAAAAAAAACAAACCACAAAAAAAACCCCTCACGTCAGGAACCTGTCTAATGTGGTCTAGTTCAAACAATCCCATTCATTTCCAGTCTCTCCCATATCATCTTGTTATGCAAATTCTTCGCATTCCACATGTTCCAACAAAGGTTTTCCCTCCATACCCACAATCTGCCTCTGAAATTCAGTGACTGCCTTGAAACCTTCTCCATTTGAGATGGTTTCCTTTATTTCATTTGGCACAGAGCACATGTCCAGTGCCAGTTTCTCCAGTTCTGCCACTTCTTTTCTTAAATGTGCTTCCATCTTGGTAATAACACTCAAGCCTGTGAATATTCAGATACTAAATACATTAACCATTCTTTTGGTGAACAAATCTTTGTATCAGATTTTAAAAGGGAATTTATTTCTTTTTCAATCAACCTATCTATGATTGGCCATACTTACAGGTAAAACAGGTTGGGAATTGTGTGGGTGTGTTTTAGCCTTCCATATTTCATTGCAAGGCCACACAAGAAAGCAAAATAGCAAGAAAGACTGGAAAATGCTGCCTGATATGAAGCTCAGTCTTGTCCTGGGGCAGGCAACTGCATCTTCTTCCTTGATTTATCGTAAAATCTCATAGGGTCTGTCTGGGGTGTTTGCTCCTGCACTTCTTACAGGATGTTTACCCTGCTCCTCCCATGCTCCAGGGGTTTCAAAAGGAAATTGCTGCCTGAGTTTCTGCTTGGCTAGATTATATTAATCTCATTTTTGTGCTGATACTGCTTGCCTTCTTGTTGTTTCCCTTCTCATCTTACTTAACCCAGTAAGGCATTTGCAACAGCTAGTTAATACTTTCTCTACCTTTATTTTGGCAAATTTATTTAAGGAGGTTCTGGCCTTCTTTGGGGTGCATGGTGTTTACACAAATTTGCCCTTTTCTTGCATATTTGCCTTTCAGGTTTGGTTGTGTTTTTTGGTTTTTTTTGGTTTTTTTTGTTTTTTTTTTTTGTTTTTGTTTTTGTTTGTTTGGGGTTTTTTTCTATAACAGGAGAGCATACGCTAAGGTATTAGGAATAATATTTTTTTTCACTATGAGGGTGGTGAGGTACTGGAATAGGTTGCCCAGAGAAGTTCCAGATGCCCCACCCCTGGAGGTGTTCAAGGCCAAGTTGCATGGGACTCTGAGCAGCCTGGTCTGCTGGAAGATGTCCCTGCCCACAGCAAGGGCGAGAACTAGATGGTCTTTAAGGTTCCTACCAATCCAACCTATTTTATTATATACTCTTTTAACAGGAAGGTACACTCTTTTCCAGATGGGGTCTTAACAGTTGGCATGATAGCTTCTGATGAAGTTTTTGATGCTCTTAAATCCTGTTCTCTTTCTGACAGATTAACCGAGGTTGGTTACACCTCTGTCATTAAAAACCAAAGCAGAAATATTCGTGCCCACCCTTCCCAAAGGGAGATCTGTAGAGTAGTCATGAGCACATTGGAGGAAAAGGTTTCTTTAGATCAGAAACTGCACCATTCCCCTTCTTGTTCATCTTGTTGCTGGAATAAAGAGTCTTCCACAGAAGCCAATTATTAATTAGAAGTTAGACTAACCACAGAAGATTTTTCTTTGAAGACAGAGCTTGACCACTTGTAAAAGACTAGCCCAGCTGCCAGTCTTGCCAACTTGCTTTAATAAAAATAGCTGTAATATTTCAGAGCTGAGCAGTGCTGTTCACACAGTCTAGTTCATACAAGTTCATATAAAGAACAGGGTAGAAAATTTTTCCTTTCTCTGAGAGAGTTAGGCATGATGTCCACTGTCTTCTTGTCTGCCAAGAGTCCCAGCATAGACACTGGAGGGCCACGGGAGGGGGATGCTCTGGAAAATGGTCTGCAGGCAGGGTCTGGCTGCAGCTCCCTGGAGGAGTCCATGGATTCTCCATTCCATCGCAGGGACAGACAGAGCTGGGCTGATGAGAGGGTGCAGCTGGGGCACGGAGCAGCTCCACAAATCATCAACCCCCTCAGACTCATCTGAGCGCTGGGGTCAGCCTGGGGAAGAGGGAAGAGGAAGCTCCAGGCCTCAGAACAGACTTCCACTACCGAAGGGTGCCTGTAAGAGAGCTGGAGCTTTTTGCGAAGGCACGCGGTGACAGGCCGAGGGGGAATGGCTTTAAAACTAAAGAGGATAGCTTTAAAATTGATATTGGGAAGGAATTCTTCCCTGTGAGGATGCCGAGGCACTGGAACAGGCTGCCAGAGCAGCTGTGGACGCCCCGTTTCCGGGAGTGTTCCAAGGCCAGGATGGAGCACCCTGGTGCAGTGGAAGGTGTCCCTGTGCTGGGCGCGGAACTGGGCGAGCTTTCCGCTCCCTTCCGTGGACGTGTGCCCCTCAGGCGGCGCCCCCCCCACGTCCCGTCCCGTCCCGCCCC